>JAMZEH010000091.1:335000-402500 GCA_024699665.1 Ostrea denselamellosa
TCTTAAACTCAATCATATTTACATTTGGCCTCAAACAAAAGCATTATAACTTCCATGTTATATCTGATATACACCTGAACAGAGTGAGGACTTTTAACGAACCCGAGACACGTTTTGTTACCTAAAGCTTCATCACACCAAACTCGTTTTCAGAACGACCTAATGTGTAAAGTTTACAAATTAATGTCTGCAGTACGATCCTAGTTTAATTCGTATGTAACTTTCGTCTATACCCCATTTAAAATCAGTTTTGCCGTTTTCAAGCAGTCGAAGCTAGTCCGTAGTAAGATTAATCCCGTTTTAAACTAGTTCTACTTCCTGTCCAACTGTCTAAAGCCGTTCACACTAGTTCACAACTCGATCAAATTAGATTTTAACCCGGCGACCCCGATCAGAAATAGTTCACCTCGTCGCCATCTCGTCCTTGCTGGATTTTCACGCAGTGAGTGTGCAATTCTTTCTTGACTCGCGAGCTATAAAAGCAATGCACGTTCTTTGCCACCCCTCATTCTTGTTTAGGACTTGAAACTGCATACTACTCGATTTCATCATGCCTACAAAGAGAAGAACTGCACGTGTAAAAAGAGGAACACAAATATCAAAAGGCTGCGGCTCCTCTGGAGACCAACCAGATCAGGTTTCAACCAGAACTCACCCAACAGGCTCTTTGTCTTCTTCTTCTTGTTCTACCATGAAAAGATGAAGATAACAGCAATCAATCTCACACCTCCTATAAGAAATACAAAATAAAGAGTCGGCAAACACGGGCCACTAGATATATCGAAGGTGGGATAAGATGCCTAGGAGGAATAAGTATCCCCTGTCGACCGGTCACACCCGCCGTCAGCCTTTTATCTTGATCAGTTAAATGGAGTAATCTATTGTTAAAATCGGTGTGTAAAGAACGGCGTAATAATTGGTATGAAACACTTCAAACAGCATTTGACCTAATGAAAAGTTGTATTGGCAAACTAGATCGTTACAACGACCATAAAATTTGCGAAATGCTGACTTTAAACGAGACTTTTAAGAGCCCTGTAACATCAACTTGTTTGTCAGTAGTCTGCGTCGATTTAAGAACTGATCACACGCAGAACAAGCTCTTGTGTATCGAATCACTTGAGAGATATAAATACCATAAGCAGTGATAATGGAATCCTGCTGAATAAATATGGGAAGTTAACGACGGAGAAGCCGTTGATATATATGTTCAATAAAATATCCAAGAACGAAGCACATGTGGAGAATGTGAAAGACTCTGTGGTGTCTCTTGCTCTGCTTCTAACAATACTTTAGTAAAACCAACGTTTAACATGTCAAAAACAGCAAGCCTATTGAGGTCACAAAGCAGTGTGCTTTGTGAGTTTTTTTTAAGCCAAATAAAGAACAGAAGAAATAGTTCCCTTGTTCGAACGCACTGCAGAGGGGTTGCACTTAGTAAGAACTATTAGGATGACAGACACGTACTTAAAACGCTTAGAGGTTACCTAAAACTGAATGAGATTGCTAACTCATTCAAAAGTTTTAATTTGGTTTGAACTTGCTAAGGACGAATTGCGGTCGAGCTATGTCTGCTTGCTAATGCGAGCAAAGGGACCCAGTCGATCTACAAACTCACCGTAATGTACTGTTAATGAATACTTGACCATGTCACGTTCTAACGCGTCCCTAGTAAGATCAAAATACGACAGTTCCCTTCTTAGTGCGCCCATCTCGTTTGAGGTACATTGTTTAACCAACCAAATACAGGACGGGGAATTTTTGAAACAGCTTCAACGTTCTGGTAGTTCTTTTCGTCCAAGACAGTCCTAGATACAAATAGCAGATAGCAAGCCAGTTCTAGCACGTCCATGGAGTTCTTAAACTGACAGCAAGCCAGTTCTAGCACGTCCATGGGGTTCTTAGACAGATAGCAAGCCAGTTCTAGCACGTCCATGGGGTTCTTAAATAGACAGCAAGCCAGTTCTAGCACGTCCATGGGGTTCTTAAACAGACAGCAAGCCAGTTCTAGCACGTCCATGGGGTTCTTAGACAGATAGCAAGCCAGTTCTAGCACGTCCATGGGGTTCTTAAATAGACAGCAAGCCAGTTCTAGCACGTCCATGGGGTTCTTAAACAGACAGCAAGCCAGTTCTAGCACGTCCATGGGGTTCTTAGACAGATAGCAAGCTACCGCGTTACTTGCGTTAATGTTCCCTTTGTCAACAATTTTTGTAGACTGTAGTAAGAACTAGTTTGATGTGACGGGCGCTCAAGATCATGGTGAGATCGAGAGAAGTGAATTTTTATTTGAACTCGTACACGCTTTATCAAGCCACAAAAACAAATACAGGAGACGGGTGGAATGTTGGGAGAAAAAACCCAGCCTAATAGGATAATAATCCCATTATTTTCTATAGGATAATTAATCATAGATGAAATACGTTAGGACTGAAATGGGATTTTATTACGTGTAGTCACTAGAGGTGCGCTTTGTATTTGATCAGAGTTTGCAAGGCGTTTGTTTGTCTCTCGCCATTCTTTCAACTTCTCTATAACAGGCACAATCACCCTATACACGAACTCACGGAGACATATCTCTAATCTATGTATCAGTAGGAAATCATCATATCGCTTTTTTCTCTCCCACAATGCGTGATTCTGTGAGGACTAAACTATCATCATTCTCCAACAGTGTTTTAGTCTTTCAGCCTTTATCTGTAAGATCTTGATAAAAAACAATATCACGATATGCATTTTCATGTCTCAGAATTACTTTAAGAAAGGGTAGTAAAAAATAGAACTTTCCGTTCATACAAACTTGTCAGTTTTTCTTTCGTTCTTTCTTTTTCTTTCTTTCTTTTTTGTTTGTTTTTGGATTTTTTGTGTGTTTTATTTATTTTTTTTTTTTTTACTTCTGTTTTAAAGAATCTTGACAAATATCAGTATAGATTTACATTCCAGTATGTTTTTTCCATGAAAATTCAATGAAGTTATAAAACTGTTGCGGAGGTGCAACATCCCGTCTTTAACAGCACAGTGCAAATTTAAGTAATTACATTTAAAGAGCAGCACCAGGTAAATTTAAGTAATTTAAGTAATTACATTTAAAGATTTCGTATCTGTTAGTCTTTGTTCATTCACAAATTGAAAAAAAAGAAGAAAAAAAAAGGAATTTTTTAATTTACAACGATCCCTCTCAAAAATCTTGTATATATTCATAATGTAAATGTATGCATTAAATGATAATTTTTGACACCAACTCTGTCATTACACAAAACGAGAATGAAGATAATTTTTCATAACCTACGTTAAGGTCTTTTTTCATTTAACACAACATATGATATATATATGACTGGCGTCATGAGGAAAGACCTCTTATATATATATATATATACTTGACAATAAATGGAAGTTATCTTAATATATAGCCGTATTGATTTTTAACATTCTTTAACTGCTATGATACAAATTTATAACATTCTAAACAGACACCCATGGCAGATATACAATATTTATAAATAGATGGCTCTTATGATTTATGATATTTGCTAATAGATAACCATCCAAAACTTATAAGGTTCCGATTGCCCCAAACAGGTAAAAATTTAACAATACCCATATTCCGACAGCGCTAATGTTGATACAACAAATATCCATTTATAGATTTATAAGATTTCGATTGCCCAAAGACTATGAGTCATTGAGGTAAAATTACACCCGCTGACTTTTGGAGTTCTTATCATGAACATCTTATTGCTTTATTAAGTTAGCAATCATTTAGCCGTAAAGAACTCGTTACAGGAGTAAACTATAAAGTCGACATCGCTAACAGACGTCACGTGTTTACGTTACATCAACATAACTATTTAGCATTGATTTTGCGTTTAATTCACCATTCGCCTTGTATGGTACAGGCTAATATGACAAATTTCATTTCATGAAAATTTTATTTCAAAGGTTAAAAGAACAGCTTTTATTTGAATTTTATGAGTTGATGATGCAATCTGTGCGATTTGATTTTGACGTTTGTGAATAATTGATGAGTATTATCTCCACATCTTAAGTAAGGCGACTCGGTTTTCCATATTTGTACACATGGGGAGTTTTATGGCAGAAACCGTTGCATACGGTTTTTTTCTAAGATATGCCGATAGTTCTTACACAATTGATTTCCGTCTTTTCCCTCCTCTTCTTCATTTTTTCCCAGTCCATCAAAGGCATTGAGCAACACAGCTTTCTTCATAAGCAATAGCTCTACCAAAAGTTTCCCCTCTGTGGCGATATAGTTAGGGTGCGTTCGAAATCCATGTGCTCGAACTGTTCGGAGTGTAGCGATCGCTGACAAAAAAAAAAATGATTTGAGTTGATGGTACTTCACGCCAAGCTTTAAACGTGTATCAAAATAAGACAATAATTAAAAGATACAGTGCACGCGTTATGGAAATAAGTAAAGACTCGTTTTCATTCACATTACCGTGGGAGGGGGTGGGTGGGTGGGTGGGTTAAAAATGTCCTTGTTGTACTGTAGTCAAACCCATGTCAAGAATGAAGATTCTCAACGCTCCCTTTCATTTACACAGATCTAGCGTGTGTGAAGGGTATTCTTTAAGTATGGACTAAATGAAAAACAGTATTTCTAAAGTGCAATTTTACACTGACTATAATTACGCATTATTTATTTAGGAATACGTGTATTTAGAAATTGTTTATTTTATTGACTTCAAAGTAAAAATGGAATGAGGAAACAAAAATTGATACTTTAGGTATGGTAATTACTGTACATGATTCTGAGTATCTTGGGGGGGGGGGGGGGGGGAGCTCCGACATCAACCGCATACAATCAATCACATATATATATATATATATATATATATGTGTGTGTGTGTGTATGTGTGTGTGTGTGTTTGTGTGTGTGTGTTATGTATGTATGTAGCTACCAAGAAATTGAACATTGCCAAGAATATACATACAAACTTATGTATTTTTGTACTTACTGAAAAAAGAAATATATTCGAAGCTGAGTAGCATGAAAAACTTGTCCCCACGAAAGAGCAAAAAGACATTACTAATTGGAAAAGTTTGGCCCACTAAAAATAAGTATGTTTTAGGTATCCTGCGTTATGTATGTGGAGGTTTCGAATTCACGCACACCAGTGTCCAGGTGCACGTTTACCCCCCCCCCCCCCCCCCGGACAAATGAATGATTTTCGTGGCAAATGAATGATTTTCAAAGCACTAAGCATAAAGTACCATTTAGTATTTCTAGAGAAACACAACCTATGAGCTAAATTTGAAAACAAAATCTGCCTATGTACTATCTCCCGATGAGATTTCAGATAGGGGACCATTCTATTCTGATGTCTCACGGGCTTAAATGTCAAAGAATCTTTTCTCTTTTGAAATTGACATTGTTTTCATGAATACATGTTTGTTGCAAACTAGTTCGATCCGGTTTTCAGTACCACCTATCCACGTAATCATTACCAAATATGGAGCGTCCTGAGTGGTTAGAGCATCGGGCTCAAAATCACAAAGCCTCTCACCTCTGTCGGCGCGTGTTCGAATCTCGGCCGCGGCGTTATGTGAGCAAGTTTGCCAGTTTACTTGCGGAAGGTCGGTGGTCTCTTCCCAGGTACATTGTATCTGGGTTCTCTCCTCCACCAACAAAAACTGGACGCCACCAGATAACTGAAAAATTGTTGAGTGTGGCGGAAAGCAATAAATAATCAATCAATCAGTCTCCATGGTTGTGTTGACTGTTAATGAATGTATCAACGATATCATATTTTAGTACTTAAATCTAGTTGATAAGTCTAAAAATACGTAAATAGATAAATATAAAGAATAAAACGGCCGTCTTTGTTGTTTTATCCGGCAGCAACAATTGCAGAAAAAAATTGCATAACCCGCTAACATGGGGTCTGAATTTTTTCTGCTATGCTTGCTCCTTTCATCACCCGGTAAAACAACAAAGCATTTTATTGTTTAATTCAATCATGCAGCTACTGTTTTAATCATTTAAGATATCTAATATAAATCTTTGGAACCGACCAGAAGACACCTTACAGAAAACGGACCCAAAGAAAATCTTGTGACCGCAGAAACGTACATGAATCCATTTCTCCTTTTTATCAAGTTTGTGATGAATAGAACATTCCGACCTCTTAGTAACTACTGTTAATGTAAAGCCAGATGTCGTGTAAGTACCATCACACGCTTTGAGTTATTTAGTACGATAGGCAGTCTTGGTTCTGCATTTTATTTCGAACTTTTCCGTCATAGGATTGCTTTGCAAAAATTTGCGGTTTGCATAAAATAACAACCTGCACTTTTAGTGATTTTAATTCTAGCGGATTTGGTATTAATTGAAACGTTTGTTTAGCCGATGAATTTTTTTTTGTACTTGAAAATTAACTATACCAGATGTTCGGGAGGTGGGGATTGTTTCAAAAGTACCAAAAAGTTCCGATTTACAATAGGTAAAAATCATCTTCATTTTTGACCCCAATCATTATTATTCAAACCTTTAAATTTGCCATACAGGGACAGATGTTCACATTAATTCTTATATGAAATATTTTTAAAAATTTGCATAATTTAGCTGACAGACTTAAAGAATTTCAATACTCCTAAAAACATGCCGATGAGCTGAATAGTAAAGAAACGGCCACTTTCAGCCAAAATCGAGTAGTGATAAATATTTGTAAGTATGCATCTTTAAATGTCCTGTGATCAAAACGATTGAAGCAACTGTTATTTTGAAAATAATGAGGTTTTGTCAGTAAATCACGATACATGTTCAATCAAGCTGCAATTTCGTCTCGTTATTTTGAAATTTGGACCGAATCAAGGTTTGTGGACATTTTGTGCACGTGCACTATTGTGGATATATATATATATATATATATATATATATATATATATATATATATATATATATAATATATAAGTAAGTAATTGTCTGTATTAAAATATTTTAATTAGTAATAATGAAAACAAGGCAGGCAGGCATTTTTTTTAACCATGCACTTTTGAGTGACATGTTTCTGTTTATTAAATGCAAAACATCTCTCGCAGACAATATATGACACAAGCTCGTTAATAAATCATCAAGATACACTATAAATAATTAAATGCAAACCTTATATATACTTGTAGATTACTAATTATTTAGTAAGGGATGTATGATGCAAGTCGTTGAATAACTAGCAAACACCTATAAGGTATGTTTGGGTTAGCTGTTTAAGGAATGATTCATTGGGCCTCTTGGTTAAGGAGACGCTTGTCATCGTTTGATTGTAATTCAAAATGAGTTCTCTACTGCATTTGTAATTTCTATATTTAATTAGTTTTGCGAATAAATCATTCCACACAAAAGAAATGAAGTCAATAAATTAAATTGGGATCTATATATTCCTTGCTGATCAACATGTTCTTTTATTTGTTTTTCTTAAAAATGAACTTACAGATTTTTTGCAATATTTTGTGGACAACGTGATCGGGCCTAAAAATGAAACACTTCAAATTAATTTAGATAGTTTTAACAAATCACCATATCACTGAAATATAGTTTAACTTTATCAGAAAAAATGTATGGTGTAAATTAATCGATTTCGTATTCTGGCACACAATCAAGAAAACAACGAAAATTGGTATTCAGTCAAAAATGATCAAAAAAAAAAAAACAAACAAAAAAACAACAAAAAAAACCAGTAGAGGAATTCAATGATTTTTATTTTTGTTTGAAGTTTAAGCAAGCATGCATAGGGAGGTTATTCACAAACCATCAAGAATAAAGAGGGCAAGCCAAATGCAATCATAAATATCAACGAAAAAGTATTATTAAGTTTTTATTTTATTTAACAGTTCCATCAATTTAACAAAAATAATTCAAAAGGAAATAAATTGCATTACGTCATTTTGAGGACCTAGCTATAACCAGCCATGATATTTTGGGTCGAAAGGAGGACTTTATCAAAAAACGATATTTTTATGCTTAAAAATAACAAGCTTATGTACATTGAAAAATTTATGGCCATATCCCGCTGTTGATGGAGAAAAAAACCCCATCAAGAACATTACACATTATGGTGTAAACAACTTTCATTTAAAACAATTTAAACCCACTAATAGTCCAGTCAAATTAGCCCCAAAAAGGGTCAAACTTGCAACTAATTGCAAAAGAATTGTTTTCAATGATTTTGACCTCGCTAATATGTGTACTAAAACATATAAAAAATCTAATGTTTCAGTTGAAGTGGAAATACCATTTTTGGGGGGGTCAAAAACAGAGAAAAAGAGAAAAAACGACAAAAACTGGAAATTAGCTTTCCATCATTACCTATCAAATAAGAATGCAGTTTCTTGATTGGCATTTATAAATTTTTGTAAGAAATAGAAATTGTAAAATTTCCATGTAATAATTTCACCTTTAAGAGGCTTTTTTGGAAAAGGGGGGGGGGGGGTAATTTCAGTGAACAGACCATGGAAATCAGTTTGTTTCTTCTTCTTCCTCCGTGTTCCTTGTTGAATTTGAACAACTTGTTCCTCTACAATGGCCACATCCAATAGTACATTCTAGGCCATGTTTTCGGCACGTACACCGCTTTGTGTCACAATTTACCTTGCAATTACAGTGGATAATATTCAGAAGACGATTGGGAGCAGGCGGCAAAGTGTTTTTAAGCGGCATGCATTTGCTATCATCAGTGACTGTCCATCCCCAATCAAGTGGGTTCAGATCAGTGCCATCTAGTTTTATCCACTGCTGACACTGATAGTATGACCTTCTAGAATGCAGAGCCGCAGAATCAGATGTTGGCGGGAGACTCTGTACCTGAACGCACTTATTGTTAGTGATAGCCTTATTTGTGTATAAGCGCAGTCTCAGAAGATCCAGTCCTTCGCACAATACTCCCCCATATAGGCTAGCAATAATCTGTTCGCCGCTCGTTACAACAGTTTCCAGATGGTTTCCAGGCTTTAAGAATTCCTCTATTGCCATTGTAACATTGTTTGTTTTCGAAAGCTTCTTTAAAGCAACACCTTTTCCTATCCCAAATAGGCGGGAGGTTGTATCGCATCCCGTGATTGCGTGTACTAATGGCAGAATTTTGCACTTGTGCATACCAAGCATCCGCTTTGTTTTTTGTATGTCCCAGTGCCTGCACTTATTAGAAAGTTCAGATCGGAAGTAAATGTTGTATCCATCCAGTGATGCATGGTAGCAGAGGAGAACAAGAAGATCAGTGTCTTCGCCAATGACAACGACTTGTGTTGACTGACCACATGTTACAGCTGTTGAAATGATGAGACAATCTGCATCTTCCTCTGCAAGGATGACCGTGCATTCATTTTCCCGAAGTCTTTGGGCAAGAAGACTTATGAAACGAGACTTGTTGTTGTTATTTGTGAGAAAAATTTCTTTTTTAGATTTGAAGGTCATATATGAAGTAAATGTTACATCAGGGGAGATGATGCCCTTTGAACGTCGAAGATGAGTCACGTCTTTGGTCGAGGGTTCACTGGAATATCCATCAAATACAATAGTTGGTCTCGAGTATCTTCTAATAATATACTCAACATACAACTGACATATAGCATTGGATGACATGCCTTTTGTCCATGGGATACGCTGTAGCAAAGAGCCGCCATCCAAAACAAAATGTACATCAAGCAATTCCTTCTCTGATACAGCACAATCGCCCATACTCCAAATTGCATCTGAAATTTGAGGCTTACTTGCTGCTCTTGGAAGTCCTGAGGGTTCAAAGATCGATGATGGATGCGTTGATAATTCATATTTGAAGATATTTGCAATATCTTCAACAGATTCTCTAGATGAAATTGCCGTTAGTCTTTGAAAAAGCACTTGGGAATCAACCTCAACTCTGCCTTCCTCAACCGTGATAGATGTTTTAGATGACATAGTTAACACCTGCATTGATTTTTTGAAGGAAAAATCAAAAATATTCTGACCAACCATAGAGTCAATGATCTTTTGTCCACATGCTAATGCATTATGAGCGTTGATATTATTGTCTGCATTCACACCGGTGTCAATATTTCGAAGAGGGATGCTCTCAGTAAAAGGGTCACGGTCTCGTAGGTATGATATAACTTTAATTATATCTTGTTTGTCCCTTTCTTGGCGAGAGGTTGAAGATTCCTTGTGCTGCTCACTTGTGTGGTAGCCAACATCTGTCAGATTCTGCATTGCCTCATTTACTGCTGCACAAGAAGGCATAGACAAAAGCCACTGCGACCGCTGTACCTCTGTCATTCCTCGACCTCTCGTTAAACCACCTGATGTTTTCACACTTCTCATTAATGCCTGCTCAATGACAAGATCACACGACAGACCCGCCCAATACCTCTCACTTCTTCTCAGTACATGATAACCTTCCATGAACTTGCTGTGTACATCGGGATGAGCTTTTTGAAGATTGATCATTGACATGACATAGATGTATGCTGACTTTGCATACATATTATGCCCAGCTGCAGCAAAATAGGGAAGCATTGCGTGTAGAGTTTGTATATGGAGTAACCAATTGCCTGTTCTTTCAGCTGTGATAAAAGCTTTTAAGAGACTTATCATTTCTAAGTACTGAAGCCAAAGGCTGCTGTTCTGAAGCACTTGAGAGAGGATTTTGTGTCCGCAAGTTTCCCCAGTACTTGTGTAATGGTAGAATTATTGCACACGTCTTGTGCAGTAGCATCTCCCTCTAGCAACTGGTCATACAAGGCAGCAGCTTTCTTCAGCAGATGATCTTCTTCCAGTTGGGCTGTGGAAACGTCTGCAGATTGAGTAAGGACATGATCAGGGGCCTCTGTGTCAGTGGGTGTTACAAGATAACCTGAAGATATATTTTGGGGCACATCATTATCAGGCAATTCGGCACCAAAGGTTTTAGCCACGAGCAAGGCATGAAGGGCTGTGTCAACTAGAAAATGGGCACGGTTGCTCGAGCTACTGCTTTTCCACTAAGAATATGGCCAACTGCATTTGACGCATATACAGTCTCTAAAACTTCCTGCAATCCCGATTCTCTCATAATGCGCCCGATACATCCTAAAAAGCTCATTTGTGTGTGAAACCCACCTAACCTGAGTATAATGGAGCTTAAGTCTTCACACTGTGACTTATGAGTGACAATTGTAACTGCTTTCATGTAGAGAGGCTGGTCAAATGTCAGAATTGGAGTTGTACCATATTTTCTAGCTTGGCGAGACACAAACTTCAGTGTAGAGTAGATACATGACATGTCGCTTGCGTCCATATCTATCATCGGCAGAAAGGTGATGGTGGACTTCCCAGGGTAATCTCCATTTTGAGTACACTGCATCAGTCCTGACCAACTTGGAGTTGGAGATCGAAGAGGCCATACACCCTTTGAAAGAAAATCTAAACTCAAAGATGGATCTGGTACTTTCTGTTCTTTATTAATTTTGACGAATTTCATCTGCAGTGACGATTTAGGTGGTTGCTTGTAGAAATGTATATTAATTTTCCCAGCAGTGACCAGGTCAGCCGATGAAACGTTCAGTTTAGGGACCGGTTTGCTAACCTTTTTACCAGGTGTAGAGCCTACAATAATGCCCATGCCATGGAATGTACCATACCCATCAAGTGTGCGCACATTGTGATCCACGTTGTCAGCAACGAATTGCAGAAATTGTCCATTTTCATAGCTTGGAATATCTGTTCCTTGTGAAATGGCTGCACTTGTTTCAAAACGTTGTATCTCCGAATATGAGGAACAAAATCCTAAGGAATTCAACGTATCAATAAGAAATTTTAATGAAAAATGGTGATGAAGCTGCACTCCTAAACCTATTTGTAGTGGTGCAATATGCATACGTGGCTTAGCCATCTGCATAATTGTCTGTCCAATCGATGCAATTTTCAAGTCAGGGTCCTTTTCTCGGACGAGAATTTTCAAAAAAGTTTGAAGACTTTCACGAACGTACTGAAGATTCTTTTCAAGTGATTCAATATCTGACGACAAAGGGTACAGATCAGAAGCTAGATGAAGGGACAGGATATCAGATTTTATCAACTTAGCAGCAGTTGTAATGACGTTGAGCTTCTCCAATCTCTGGTCCACTGTTTTAGGCCGATTGTAGAAGCTCTGAAGAATTGATCTTGCCGTTTTTCGTACCGTTATTACAGTTGATTTTCCTTGTTCTTCTGTCATGATGATTTCATCCCCAAAACGCTGTTTTGATCTAAGAATTGGTGTACTATCAGCAGGAGGAATTGGCTTGCTTTGTTCTTTTTCCCTCAGATATTTGCTAATTTCAATCGCATTTGTAAATAGACGCCTACATTCGGTGTGCACATATTGCCCAGGATGCGTGCGAAGATTGCTACCCCTTTTCTCAGCAGCAGTATTGATACCTGTGCTACCCTTCCCACGAAGACAAACTAGACCATTCTTGTCCCCCGATTCACAAATTACACAGTCTTGTAATCTTTCCATATTTAACACAAGGTTAGAACAGATATAATTAAATTGGAGGAAATTTTCTACTAACACAACATAAAAGGTTAAATTAAATTGGTATCGTATTAGTTTTGCATATTACAGAAACCTCATTCAAGTTGCAACTAATAGCGTCACTTCAGGGGAAAGATTTACTCCGTCGGATGGGACGTTAAAAGGCGCCCCGTGTACCCCAATCAATAACGAGAAAGATGGTTTTGTAACGCGAATGGGTGTCCTTACATAGAAAATAGAAATAAGCAGTGCAGTATAGAAAAAAGCCTTTTCACTTCTTACTTATTAATTTTACCTTGAAGAAATGATGCTCTGGGACTATTTAGTTTAAAAAAAATGTTATTTTCCGTTACATTACGGCACCTTTCCCAAATTTTGAATGAACCAAGTAGGCTTATACGTCTGCATGACGACACGTGTTGTGACTTTACCAACTTGTTTTTTTTTTTTTAAACTTTTGAGAAGCTTTAGAACGTCTCGTTTGTAAATAAATTTATAGTATTACACCTAGGCTATATTGATTCAAGCGCTTACACGCTTGTATGAACACATGTCATAAAATTCGAGCAAAGACTTTGATCAATGTCTACGTAATGATAATGTATACGTCACGATTTCGGTGAAAGCACGCTATGATAGCGCGGCGGTGACATAAAACAAAGGGAGCTATCAGCAAATTTGATGCATCACAATATATTATTTCTGCACATTAGATAAAATTAGATTTTTTATATGTTGTTTTACTGATACTAAGGAATACTTTGCAAAAAAAATTATTTCTTTTGCAATTAGTTGCATGCGAAATCGTAAATTGACTGGACTATAATGGACACAATATGAAATTTATACTTAACAAGATAAATTATATTTATTAATGAGAATAAATATGCTTTTGTCATTTTTCTCGGAAGTATGCAGACGTTATCTTTACCAACCGTTTCCTTAAAAAAACATTACTTAGAATAGTTGTTACCATATCAACCATTATTAAAATATAACTTTGAATGAAAACATATTTTTTATTGTAAACTTCACAGTCAGCACAAAATAAGTTACAAGTAGAAAGACACTAATTAGTGATACATTAGTCTAAAAATATCCATGCAGTTCACCACTGCATTACACTAGTAAACCTATTAAATGTCTGTAATGTACAAATATGGCATCCTAGTACCGCAGTTTGCAAAAATAGAACTATCAATAATTTATCACGATAGCTTTAAGAGAATAAATAAACCTGAAAAAAAAGTTTAAAAAAAAATATTACCATACATCACGTTATTATCAGAACTGTCGTGATCCACTCACTAACGCTGCAATGTACAGGTGACAACTTGATATTGTACAATGTTGCCGAGATTGTCCGGGAAGTTTGCACGTGCTGCATTTTCTTGGAAGTTTGATGAATTATGGTCAACTTTTACCACTGGTATGTGAACGGTTGGTTTTTGAACAGCTCTCTTTGTTGAAAGAGAATGGGGCTATTTTTAGATACAGATACCATTGACTATGTGCTTCCAGTCCCTATGTTGTTATGACACTGTGTAGGTCAAATCTAATCTTTGTACAGTAGATTCTGCCTTCACACTGAAAAGGTGAAGACAACGAAGTGATCAATCTCATAACTCCCATAAGGAATAAATGGATATACCAGGGGTGGGATCAGATGCCTGGTAGGAGTAAGCATTCCATGTCAACCGGTCATACTCGACATGAACCCTATACCTTGGTCAGGTAAAGAGTAATCAGTAGTCAAAATCTGTGTGTATATAAAGAACGGTCTACTATTGGTATGAAACACGTCAGACAGCATTTGATCCAACGACAGGTTGTATTGGCAAACTAGATCGTTATAACGACCGTAGAATTTGCAAAATGCTGACTTTAAACGAGACTGTTGCAACCCCTGTAACAACAGTTTATTTGTCAGTAGCCTGACTTTCACCATACACACCCTTGGATGGCTATATTTCATTTCGTCAAACATAAATAATAAATGTAATAATGTTTTGTCAATATGGTACATTGGTCCTTTTTTTAAAATCATAAATGATATATAAGAAAGTTTTCACAGACATCTTATGAAAGAGTGAAGAAAACGAACAGTAATCAATCTCATAAAACGATATGTACAGAATTAGAGGACACACGAATCCCTGGATACACCAGAGGCAGGACCAGGTGCCTAGGAGGAGTAAGCATCCCCTGTTGACCGATCACACCCGCCGTGAGCTCTATAGCTTGATGAGGTAACTGGAATTATCCGTGGCAAGGAACGACCCAACAATTAGAATGAAACAGATTCGACTTAATGACAGGTTGTATTTGCAAATTAAAATATCAAATTATAATGACCATAGAATTTGCAAAATTCAGATTTTAAGCGAGAATAATGAAAACCTTGTAACATCAATGTATTATCAGTAGTCTTCCTCGATTTGAAAATGATCATACACATAACATGCTCTCGCGTATCGAAACAATTGAGAGACTTAAACATCATGTGATAATGGAATTTTAATAATTATCTAAATAAAACTTATTCATATTATTTTTTCATAATAGAATATATGATATGTATTGTCAGATAAATAGAGTATTGAATGAGATTTTAAAGTATAAAAGTGAAAGTTACTATGCATGTAAGAACTCTGACTTTTTTTGGAACTAGAGTGACTTGTGTTAAAAACTTATTGATACTTTCATTAAACTAAACCGAAAGTCATAGAGACACGAAACTTTGTTATTGATACTTTCACTAAACTAAACCGAAAGTCATAGAGACACGAAATCTTCGCTGGTGAATTTACATTAAAGCTCCCCGTGGGGATCCGGGTTGTTATAATAGATCCTCAGTACCCTTCGGATGAGACCGCAAAAACCAACGTCCCGTGTCACAGCAGGTTTGGCACGTAAAAGATCCCTCCCTGCTCAAAGGCCATAAGCGCCGAGCATAGGCCTAAATTTGCAGTCCTTCACCGGCAATGGTGACGTCTCCATATGAGTCAAAGATTCTCGAGCGGGACGTTAAACAATATTTAATCAATCAATCACATTAAAACAGTTTTTTTTTCGGTGAGAGGCTATTTGTTTGTTTTGATTTCTCCTGAAATGATGACAGAACTTCACCTAAGGTAATGACATGGAGTTTGGAATGAAAAATGCATGATGCCAACTGATAAA
Organism: Ostrea denselamellosa; assembly: GCA_024699665.1. NCBI lineage: Eukaryota > Metazoa > Mollusca > Bivalvia > Ostreida > Ostreidae > Ostrea > Ostrea denselamellosa. The sequence continues at coordinate 350,669 of JAMZEH010000091.1, forward strand.
ATATAAACTGTGCAGTAGGATCATCTACTTGTTGCAGCATATCATGACCATTTCTAGTCTGGCTCTCCATTGTTGAATGTCTACCACTTCACTTTCCAAAGTTCGTTTTATCAATCTGCTCTGAACTTAGCATGCTCGGCCTGTTATATGAAAAGTCTACAAACTGACAGTAAAGTCACCCAAATACCATATCTTTTTTTTAAAGGAATTGTTTTTGGAATATTGACCATTTACGATTGAAGTTCAACAACGCTCTAACCCTTCATCTCAATTTGAAATGTTAAATCTTGTATATTTCCACTGTCATTTAGCCTACGACTGTGTTGTGTTGGTGTTGATATGGAAAAACTAAGGTATTGAACAGTGCTCAATCTCGTAATTCTTATATCAACTACAAATCAGAGAGATGTAGTCGGTCATCCCTCGATAGACAAAGTAATGATGCATTATACTAGAATATGATGATAAAATATTCGTGAGACTGAAAGATTAATCAAAGTATTATTTTTGTTATCAGGCAAAACTATTTGTTCAGACCTGATTAGCATTTGTGTAGATAATGTTTATCAAATTAAATCTAGACATTTATGATATTTCTGACATGAGACAATTACTGATATGAATATTAAGTACCTGGTCCCTCTGCACAAATACCAAAACACTGACACTTTCTTGGAGTTTTAAAAAGAGGGGCCCAAGTTGCTGAGCATAATGTGGGTAGTGAAGTTGTTTTGTATCATTATAAACTGTAATGGAATTATGTTTGAAGGGTACAAACTAAATGTAAACATGACTGTAATTCAATGAATGATAATAATTGTTTTACTAGCATAATATTGAATTTAACTAAGTATAGACATGTTTGTATTTAGATCCCCCCTAACACCAAAAAAGTTGGTGAATTTCACTAAGTAATACAGGTATACATTTGTAAGTTGGTATAAATTGATTATCAGTTCAGAAATATCTGTATTAGCTATGAATTTTACAGAGAATACAAATTTACTGAATGTTCATAATCAATTTATCTGCCGTGTTATGTATAAAACTAAACTACAAAAACCTGATAACAAACAGAATGTCTACATATAATTGAGTATAACATGGGACAATGAAAAAAGTATGTTCTAAACGAACTAAACTAATCAACACTACATTAAGTCAAAAACGACGAACGAGTTAACTAATCAGTATAGTTAAGCGGTATGTTAACTCGTCCTAATGATAGGGTTATATTAAATAGGTGTGAAACTATATAACTAGTGTTGAACTGTGATGAAAAATAAGATTACAATCACTGGGCCGATGCCTCTGCTGGTGGACTGTTAGTCCCCAAGGGTATTCACCAGCCCAGCTGCTAAGTACACTGTACCTCGGTACTAGCTTGAATGTCCAGATAAAATTTGCTATGATAAAATTAAGAAATTCATTTCAAAATTAAGGATTATCTCCCTCATGATAACTCTGATCCTTTGCCGGATTTGGCTCCACTATTTGGTATTTTTGGTTTTTCAGCTCTTCCAAGTGTTTTCTTATTTCGGATTTCTAACATTTTTGACTAGAGCATCACTGAAAAGACATTATTTGTCGAAATGCACATCTGGTGCATCAAAATCGGTACCGTTTATGTTTTATATTTAATAAAAGCGATGAAATAGAATAACAAATAAATATATTGGTACTGAAATATAGTAATAACGTGAACCAAATAATGAGGTCACTGGTAATGGATATCATAATAAATAAATAAATGATGATAAATAAAATAAAATAAAAATTGGAAAAAATAATTGACTGCTAATGATAATGCTGTTAGAGAGAGTATATGGCGAAAAGAAGTCATTGAGTTTGTTCACGTCACGGGGGTGGAATGCCTCTCACCCATGTTTTCTTCTTGTTCTTCCTCTCCACATCAGTCCAGTGTTAGGGTCAATAAACACCACTGTCTTGTCATCCCATTTGTGGCCCGCGAGACTGAAATGCTCGGCAACGGGTTCTTTGCAGGATTCCAGAAGTGTTGTTAAAACATCAAATAATTTAATTCTTATTACATTCTAGTCTCTGATTGGTCAATTTCAAATATGGTTAAGTATGGGGGCACACCCCCTAACAACCAGCAGCTGGAACTACTTTTCTTTCTTTCTTTCTAATTTACATCGCAATACTGTTGTGGGCCTTCTATAAATAGAAAGTCAATGTACACATTAAGACAGTACTGTGAAATAGACAGATTGTTTTTTTATCGATGTAAAGCAAGACGTAACGCTATAATACTCAAATCACTGAGGTAAAAATCACTAAATTCTCTATATGATATTTGAATAATAGCTTAAAACAAAAATATCTTTCCAATTAATGGTATATCAAGCATTTGTGAATTTTTCTCTTTTCATTTTGAAATGCATTTCTGACTGGGGAGGAGAATTTATTTCAAGTTCACTGGAATGTGTCGAATAGATATGTGAATGAAAATGATCATAAAACGAGGTAAAAGACACCACATAGTCTTCCACATCTGCTTCGTACTTAAATATTTTATTGAAAATTGATGCTGACGACAAACTAACAACTCAACTTTATTACACACGGGATAATTTCAATTTCTCCATCGTCAATTTCCCTTATCTATGTAACAAATTCCATTATCACCTGCATATGATGTTTACATCTCTTAAATGATTCGATACGCAAGAGCTTGTTCTGCATATGATCAGCTTTTAAATCGAGGAAGGCCATTGACAAACAAGTTGATGTTCCAGTGGTTTCTACAGTCTCGTTTAAAGTCATCATTTCGCTAATTCTATGGTCGCTATAACGATATAGTTTTCCAGTACCTTTCATTAGGTCAAATGTTATTTGGAGTGTTTCATACCAGTTGTTAGGCCGTTCTTGGCACACACTGATTTTGACTGCGGATTACTCCGTTGACCTAATCAAGATATGGGGCTCACTGCGGGTGTGACCGGTTGACAGGAGATGCTTACTCCTCCTTTACTGCAGAACTGTAGCTTTACGAGATCTGTACGAGATCTCGCTAAAACGTCACGTGATAAATGGAATTTATTGATAACGTAAACAAACCGCCGGATCCTCGATTTTCTGTCGATCTCGTACAAAAAAAAATGAAGAGATTAACAACCTCTTTCTTTGGCATTCACTTATTCTTTAAACACCATACACTGATTTATCAGAGAAAACACAAACGCTTTCATTTATTTTTCTTGCATATTGCTAGAAATATCAGAGGCTTCAGTGAGTATTTAGTCAACACAGTCCATATATATATATATACGTGACGTTTTAGCGAGATCTCATTAGTAGATCAACATGGCTGTCGGATGGCAGAAAATTCAAAACAAGCGAGATTATTCGTCTATTTTGATTGATATAAAGGGTTAGGAGAAAACACTAATACGACTAAATAAATGAACGACTTCATAAGTTTTTATAAATGAAAATGCAAGTCTGCCTTACTTCAGTGAAAATCCAGTAGATGAGGTAAGTAAATTGTTTCCATACTTTCGTTTATATTCGTTGTTGTTGATATGCCGTGTTGCAAGATGTAAAATATATTTTGACCATCCCTATGCATATGTTCCGAAACATCTAAACAAGCAATTTCAAGCTGTAATTTCACACGCTTTTGTATCCCGTCAAAAGACCTTCGTCTAGTTACCTATGGAAGCCAACACAAAACCTTCAATATTTTGATGTTACTCAGCGTTTAATGCCAGGTGAATTTCATAAAGAATATACACAAAAGTGACAAAATGTTTCTATTTCTAATTTACCGTACTTTACAGAATAATTTAAGATTATCACTTCTGACGCGCCAATGACCATTTCATGCTTCACTCGATCTAACGGTCACACCGTTATACATGTTATTAATAAGACATTTATAATAAAACAAAGATCAACAACATCAATTGGATATAATCAATATCAATAAAATCGAATACTGAAAATGAAAACGAAATAAACAAAATCGACAGCGACATTAAAGAAAGAGAAGAAAACGATCAAGGGATCAGCAGTAACTTGAAATCACTCATTAACTGATAACAACACTGAATTGATTTCCCGGTTAACAGAGCGAATTGTAACCATGATTGATTTTACAAGCTGTTTAATTTTTCAGTGGGATGCGTTCTTGGGCCTAACTTTCTACTCCGTCTTGATCCAAACATTTTCTGTATGGCTCATAAGGCTATTACCAAGTCAAGGGACGATCTTCGTACCCTTTCGATTCACGACATTAAAATAAAATAAAATAAACCAAAATCCTCCGATGCCTCAGTGTGGCACAGATGCACGTTGTCTGTCACTTTTGCCATGAGATACTCTTCCTATCACTGTGACCAAGAGGTATCTCCTCCTATCACTGAGACCAAAGGTAACTCTCTGTATCACTGAGACCAAAGGTAACTCCCTGTATCACTGAGACCAAAGGTAACTCTCTGTGTCACTGAGACCAAAGGTAACTCTCTGTATCACTGAGACCAAAGGTAATTCTCTTTATCACTGAGACCAAAGGTAACTCTCTGTATCACTGAGACCAAATGTAACTCTCTTTATCACTGTGGCTAAGCGGTACCTCTTCCTAGTAATATGGTCAAGAGATACCTCCTGATTACTCTGCCCAAAAGGTATCCAAGACTTCTCTTCTGCCACAGGGTGAACACACCGCTCTCATGACGAAGAAACACATGACCTGAGACAATGGAAATTGTAGTCTTTTGTCCATAACCAAATCCAGAGTTTAAAATACAGACTTCTTGGTATGCTACGATAGACAGGCGATTTTTAAACATTTGTTTAACTTCCCGCCAAGAACAATCCAAGCTTTATTGTAAGTATAGAGGGCAAACGAGAGAATTCAAGTGTAATATATTCGTAACCTTCTATATACTTAATTCTTTCCATCATTTGTTATTTTATCGATGGTGAGTGATATTATGAATTCCAACACATGCACATATATTTGATGTTAATATGGTGTCGTCTTTCAATGTTTATTCGAAAAATTCGGTGTTCCTTCGAAGAATAAAAGGCCAAATTTAAAAAAATATCCTTTCAATTATTTAGGGTTTGTTTTTGCTTGGAGACAAAACCATAGATGACGGTTAGTTAGATTCAGTAATAGAGCTGTCACTCTAAAAAGTAAAATCGCCTCCAGCCATATTACTAATCTTCCTAAGGTAACAGCCAAGATTTTTCTAATCAACCGCCTGGCTTGGATTTCTCAAAAAACATCTCAAACTTTAGTTTGAGTTTTCATTTATTTGAGCAGTTAAAATTTTAGGAAAAACTCAGATTTAAGTCTAAGTTTAGACCTAAGTTTCTTTCTTGAAACCCAGGCCTGGTCTATCGGGGTTAAAATAGGTTCAAGATTCGAGTACAAATGTACTCCAGAATATTTCCAGAAATTGGTATTTCGTTTTCATGTCGAATAGTCCTTTCCACTTTTTATTCATCTCAAATGTAGGTAAAATATGCATGCACTTGCTCAAAGAAGTTGGTGTTGTATTATATACCTATTTATTTAAATTTTTCATCTCCAGAGATTGGTTAAAAATCAGCTTTATGTGCGTTTTCAGGATTCAGATATACTGCAGCATCTAGTGAACTCTTGAATTAACTAATCTTACTGTCCTTCTGCAAGGCGCATATCCAGCTTATTTCATCGGGGGAGGGGGGGGGGGGGGTGGGGGCAAAAGGCCGGGAATCTGGGACCTGGTTCCAGGGTGAAGCCTCTGGAATTTACACGTTTTTACAGATAGAATACTATGCGAAATCTGCACCCAAAACTGCGGCACGGTAAATTTCATATTATATTATGACCTTGAATTTTGGAATCGTCCCCAGTGAGCGAATAAAGTCCATCGAGAGAGTTGATGAAGCAATATTAAACGCGATGCTAGGCTGAAAGATGACTATATTTTCTTTCAGTTGGAAATTCTAGGGAGGGGGGTCCAGGCCCTTCACCCCCCGACCCCCTCCCCACCCTCTCTATAAGCGCGCTTGATTCTGCAATATTTTACAATGGTCCTTGTTGATTTCATCAGCGTTTCGTTCCCCGCGTATTTGATCTCCTGGTCAGTTGTTCTGGTTTACGTCTGTATTTTACTCTCTTTGTCTGAATCCTTTTGAAAATTCAAATAATTTGATGCAGATTTTCATTGATAATGACGTAATGGTGAATTAGATCCTAATTAGATTTATCTTAAATTCTAAAATAACCTATGACTTTTAGGGAAACTTGTGTTATACAAACTGATACAGCACCCCACTTTATTGAATTCTATCTGAAAACAGCCAGCGTCTTTCCTCACCCGGATGTGATACGATAAGTGTTTCACAACTTCGTTAGTTAATCTTGTATTTCGTGCATCAGAGGGATAAATTTGATGAATTCATATCGCAATGAAGTTAATTATGCAAATTACTAGACTTCCAGAGACTATATATCGTGTATGTTTTGTAGGTGTCGACAGAACATTTATTCTGGGTCGACAATACTATTTTTATTCAATTTTATGTGATATTTTGTCAAATGAATCAAATTTGCAAATAGTTTCCGAAAATTGTGAACATTTTCAGAAACTATGTCGCCTTGAGATATGTTTACAATCTTGTGTGTTAAAACGATGTTAAAATGCATTTGTTCTCCGAGTGTCTTGTAAATTTGGTGAAGGACATTGCCGTTTTCTGATTGTTGTCTATGGTCGAGTTAATGAAGGACATTGCCGTTTTCTGGTTGCTGTCTATGGTTGCAATTAATGAAGGACATTGCCGTTTTCTGGTTGCTGTCTATGGTTGCATGGTTGCTGTCTGAGGTTGCAATGAGGAAGATATGGCTACTGCTTTAGCTTAAAAAATAAAATTCAAATTTCAAAATATTAAGTGCATTTAAAACATTATTTTTGTTCCTGCGCTCCGGAAATAGACCAGACTATTTTTTTCTCAAAGATATTAATGCATAATCGGAAATCAGCTTGTCAAACTTACTCGAAATTGAATAGACTTTTGATTGATGTCATTTCGCCATTCTTTGACTTTCCGCATGGCTTTAGTAAAATAAAAACTGTTTCATATGCATTGAGCCTTTTGCAGAACAACATCTGTATGTTTGTCAATGTCATTATCCGTTAATTGGGGCCAATGGCACTTCTCAGTGAAGACAAATGAATGTCAAATTTCCAGCCAATGGCTGCAGGATTCGAACTGAGCACTTCATTAACATGCAGAACTTTGATAGAGGGGGCACACATCTTGTTGACCCTCAGGGGGAGTGGTCTATGATAAGAGGCTTTGATTTAATTATTTATTGCTGTGGGGTCGTAATCCAAACCCTGCATGTACCGAATATATCTCCGTAATCATTAACATTAAACCTTGTTTATAGACATTTATAGACTGGGTTGCATAAATATTTTTTGAAATATCTGTGAAACATTTCCTTTTATTTGATAAGTACACGTTTACTTTTGAAATGTTAGCACATTAGTTTACCATTGATTATAGAATTCGGTTTGTGGATTCATTGAAAGCGTCAATACAAAATGTCATGTCTGAATATCCACTGAGGATTATAGAACAAGAACATTTACTTCAGAACACCTGTTTTTTCGCATCTGTGTAAAGTGTATTTTTTAAATCAGACATGGTTTTGAAAATTGTTTTACTTATTTTTAGAAGATAGATTGGTCATTTGAATATAAAGATAAATTAACTTGAATATGATGTTTACTGAAAGGAAGTTAGGTGGTATTCCAAGGTCACGAAAGTAATTCAAGGTCACGAAATGTCAGAAAAGTTGGCAGCTTAATACAAACAATAAAGAAAAAAAAATCCTAAATGCATGCATCTGTCTGAAACATTTCATTGTTTTCTAACGTGTATAATTAATTCAAAGACATAGTGATATGATAGTTTCTATATTTTTCTTTATTTTACAAGGGAAGTAGCTTATATTATTGTTTTTTGTCCATCCTCAGTTATTTAACTTCAAACACATTTTATTGAAATATATGTAAAACTCCTTCCGCAAATTTATCATACTTTATTCATTTTTCTATAGATTATCTGAGACAATTGCGAAATGGATTAAAATGGTTAAAAAAGCAATAAATCGCTGTTAGTGACCTATCAATATACTTCACAAAAATGAGAAGAATGACTTAATTTAGAAATACATCACAATTCACAGAAGTGAACTGAAAAAATATAACCACCGATAATGATATTAGTTTCCAAGAAATAAATTCGTTCAAATGTTTATTTCATATAAATATCGTCCTTATATGCATTTACGTCACCTATAAAGCCGAACGCAAGATTCCAGCTTTAAATATATATATATATATATATATATATATATATATATATATATCGGGGGTGGTCCTCCGGATGAAACCGCAAAAACCGAGGTCCGTGTCACAGTAGGTGTAGCACGTTAAAGATCCCTCCCTGCTCAAAGGCCGTAGCGCCGAGCATAGGCCTAAATTTTGCAGCCCTTCACTGGCAAAGGTGACGTCTCCATATGAATGAAAAATTCTCGAGCGGGACGTTAAAAATATACAACCAACCAATCAATGAAACCCAATTCATGACTACCTCTAAATGTACATCAGTTCAGAACACGCTAAAATAAGCACACACACACACACACACACACACACACACACACACACACACACACACAGAGAGAGAGAGAGAGAGAGAGAGAGAGAGAGAGAGAGAGAGAGAGAGAGAGAGAGAGAGAGAGAGAGAGAGAATCTATCTGTTAAAAATGACGTCAGAACTACTCGATAAGACTGCTTACTGTATATGTACTGGTACCCACAGCGTACACTTCCGTCTGCGGATTCGTTTTACTTTCTAAAGCCACGCACTCTTACTAAACTGTATGGTGTAAGACGGTCTGATGAGTCCTCAGCTACTCTGTGGAACTGATGAGTCCTCAGCTACTCTGTGGAACTGCTGGAAGTTCATTAGCTGCTTTAAATATAAACTTAAAACGCATTTTTTTAAACTTGCATTTGATTTATAATTTGGTATTTAAAAAACAAAACAAAACAAAACAAAAAAACCCTAAAAAAAAAAAAAAAGCAAACAAACAAATATACCCCCCCAAAAAAATTCCAACCCCCCCCCCCAAATAAACCAACAACCTTAAAACAAATCAAAATAATTTTTTTTTAAAATGCAAAAAAAAAAAAAAAAAAAAAAAAAAAAAAAAAAAAAAACCAACAAAAAAAACAACAACAAAAAAAAACACCAAAAACAAAAAAACGGAGTAACGGACTACTGACGCTGTAATACGCTGTGATTTAGAGACAGACGGACTAACGGACTACTGACGCTGTAATACGCTGTGATTTAGAGACAGACGGAGTAACAGACTACTGACGTTGTAATACGCTGTGATTTAGAGACAGACGGAGTAACAGACTACTGACGTTGTAATACGCTGTGATTTAGAGACAGACGGAGTAACGGACTACTGACGTTGTAATACGCTGTGATTTAGAGACAGACGGACTAACGGAGTACTGACGCTGTAATACACTGTGATTTAGATACTGACGGAGTAACGGACTACTGACGCTGTAATACGCTGTGATTTAGAGACAGACGGACTAACGGAGTACTGACGCTGTAATACGCTGTGATTTAGAGACAGACGGACTAACGGAGTACTGACGCTGTAATACGCTGTGATTTAGATACTGACGGAGTAACGGGCTACTGACGCTGTAATACACTGTGATTTAGAGACAGACGGAGTAACAGACTACTGACGTTGTAATACGCTGTGGTTTAGAGACAGACGGACTAACGGACTACTGACGCTGTAATACGCTGTGATTTAAAGACAGACGGACTAACAGACAATAAGGTGACTAGAAACAAGAAGTAGTTTGATTGACCATTTTCGCCATCAGGCAAGGTTGGAAACAGTAACAACATTTTCTATGCATTTTAGAGTTACACAATGTTTATTCCTGAACTACAGTATAGCAAACATACACAGGATTTATTCACGTAAACTCGATTTGTCAACACAAAAGCAACATAAAGTAATAATTGTAGCAAATAAATACACACTCATGTAACAATGTAGATAAATACACACTCATGTAACAATGTAGATAAATACACACACATGTAACAATGTAGATAAATACACACTCATGTAACAATGTAGATAAATACACACTCATGTAACAACGTAGATAAATACACACTCATGTAACAATGTAGATAAATACACACTCATGTAACAATGTAGATAAATACACACTCATGTAACAATGTAGATAAATACACACTCATGTAACAATGTAGATAAATACACACTCATGTAACAACGTAGATAAATACACACTCATGTAACAATGTAGATAAATACACACTCATGTAACAACGTAGATAAATACACACTCATGTAACAATGTAGATAAATACACACTCATGTAACAATGTAGATAAATACACACTCATGTAACAGCGTAGATAAATACACACTCATGTAACAATGTAGATAAATACACACTCATGTAACAATGTAGATAAATACACACTCATGTAACAACGTAGATAAATACACACTCATGTAACAATGTAGATAAATACACACTCATGTAACAGCGTAGATAAATACACACTCATGTAACAATGTAGATAAATACACACTCATGTAACAATGTAGATAAATACACACTCATGTAACAATGTAGATAAATACACACTCATGTAACAATGTAGATAAATACACACTCATGTAACAATGTAGATAAATACACACTCATGTAACAATGTAGATAAATACACACTCATGTAACAATGTAGATAAATACACACTCATGTAACAATGTAGATAAATACACACTCATGTAACAACGTAGATAAATACACACTCATGTAACAATGTAGATATGAAAAAGTTTGATGTTAGTAAACTATAAATAAATAATGACCTTTTTGCACTTAATACAAGGAAAAATTCGTCAAATGTTAATTTGAGAGCTCAAAAGAAAAAAAAAGTAGGAATAATGTAATTTTTTTTTGGAATTGCTTATAAATCACAAAGTCAGGCCTTAGAATTTAAGATGCAACTAATAAAAGGGTGATATTTATAGTTTCTGATTCACACACACGATTCAGTACATGTTTACGTTCTGTTCACAACGTGCGGGTATTCTACATCGTGTACAGGAAATACTGTACATAAATTGACCTTACATAGTACGCCCTTTTCTGACAGTAATGAGCAAATCTCGAACTACATATCTAGGAAGCTTATTTTCTCTAATTAAAAATTGCGAAATAACGTAATTACACATTAATTCTTTTATCTGACCATAAATCCATTGACATTTCGATGTCTGATGACAAAATATCATATATTAAATATTATTTTTCAAAAACAGGACAAAATGTTGTTATATAATAAAGTCTACACAATGGTATACATTGAAATATATGGTCTACATTTCTCTCTGAAGGAAATGCCATTTCTGTTAACATCTGTTGGTACCCGTTCGAACTTCTCAAAAGAGGTTAATATATTCTACAGAAAATTCAAATCAATTCTAGAAAATACAATTTTGATTCTATACATGATTAATCTTCATGAAATCTGAATACATCAAAACTTAAAGAATTTGAACATTTTGAAATTAAGTTGGATTTTTGCATAAATCACAAATTAGATTCGTAAATTACATTCATAGATTTTTAACCTTTCAAATGACGATGACTATGCGGATGAAGCATGTTTTTAGATCACTTTAGGTAACACTCTACTCAGATGTTCTTGAAAATAAGGAAAACTTCAATTAAACAGTTTACACTTTTTTTAAAAATAGATATATTCAAATTTTCAACCTGTGTGATTAATTTTATAAAATACTCAAATTATTAAGAAAGAATGAAATATAAATTTTAGCATTACAAAATACCATAAGGGACATTCCAAACTCATCGCCATAATGAAATTCGGAGAGAAATGTTTCATTTTCATAAAAAGACAGAATGTGTCCTAAGAGCAGGTCAAGTGCTTAATTACTTTTACCTATAAACATTTATTATGGACATTTATTTATTTCTTTTTTTTTTAAACACTAATCTAACAAATATGTTTACGGCATTTCTTTTTATCCCCCCTCCCCGAACACTACTGAAATGCAATCAGTTTTTGAAGTGAAAAATAAAGACACAAAATTTGTTTTCAAATGTTGAGTATATCGATGTATTGCAGAATCGTACAGAAAGAAAACGTTACAACAGCACACCGGAATCAGTATTGATCGACTCTTTATCATTAAGGAATTAAGAAAGTAAGAAAATAGCAAAATGTTTTGTAGAATAGATCTTAAACAAAAAACTTCAAGCGTTAATGCAATACAATGCATAGCAAGTTACGGAAAAACAAATGTGTGGCAATTTATGTGACGGAAAAATATGTCCAAAAACCAACTAAATTACGTATTAGAAATGAGAAGAAAACAAACAAAGAAAAAAAAAAAAGAAAAGAAAAAAAGAAAAACAAACAAAAAATAAATAAATTAAATAAAAATAAATAAATAAAAAAACCAACACAAACAAACAAACAAAAAGAAAAACAAAAAAACCAACCAACCAAACAAAAAAAAAAGTTTTTGACTTACATGTAAACATTCTTCATTGCTTTTTCAGTTTCAGATCCATGTTCATAAACTCGTTCCTCTCTTAGACTTTCATGAGTATATATATATATATATATATATATATATATATATATATATATATATATACTTTTCCAGTGTTTTTTTCTAGTAAGTGTGAAGAAAGAGCGTATGAATACAAATAAACATACATTGTAGTGCCTCTATCTTAACGACTGGGAATTCCGATGAAAAGTAGAATATAAAAATGTAAAAAATAAATTGCATTCTTGAAAATACACGAGGTATGAGTTGCATCGCTTCCTGCCAGCATTACTTGAAGCATGCGACCGACGTGAAGGTCGAAGTTCATACCCTCATGTATTTTCAAAAATGAAATTTATTTATTAAGGTCATAGAATATCCAATATTTTAGACTCATCAAATAAGGTAGGATTTTGGTGTGTTTTTCTATTGTTTGGTCAAACAACAATACAAATCGGTCAATAATGCATGGATTAAACTAATAAAAAAGACGTTTTTGAAGGATTTCAATTTTTGATAAAGTTTTCCCCCACTGAATTTTCAAGCAAAGATTTGTGAATAATGCAGATATAAAGGTTGGTTTCATAAAAGAAGAAAAATATGGTAAACATGGGACTTTAACAATATGAATCCATTTACATATTGTTTTATAAAATTCCAGAACAAGTTTTTCAAGATGTGTGTGTGTGTGTGTGGGGGGGGGGGGGGGGGGGGGGGGGGGTTTAGGAACTCTTAGAACTGAAAAAAGTACAATCATGACAGATGGCAAATTTTAGATCAGTTGCAGCTGTCTTAGCCGTTGGTGTATTAACAAGAGTTACATTTTAGCGGTGTATATTCTTAATTAATTCACAACGAATAAGCAAATAAATGTTACTTAAAGAAAGATATGTCTATTGAAACATATTCACATATGATTTGAAGATACAGGTTAAACCATTTATGTCTGTCTGTATTTTAGGGAAATTAGAGTTTATTAATATAAATTTATCTATCCTTACAGAAATCAGTGATAAGAAAATGAACACAAGTAACAATTCTTATCAGAATTTGTCAGATATTGCAATACATAAGAGATTGAAATAGAATTTGATGATAGAACTTTCATATTTGGTGATCATAAATTTGAATTTAACAAAATATTCGAACATCATACAGAGAATGTATTGATTCTTTACAAGAGTGATTTGTGTATAAACAGACTGACTTTCTATTTCATACAGAGTGCGATAAGAAAGATTGATTGATTGATTATTGTTGTTGTTTTCCGCCACACTCAACCATTTTTCAGTTATCTGGTGGCGTCCAGTTTTTATTGGTGGAGGAAAGAGCCCAATACAATGTACCCGGGAAGAGACCACCTACCTTCCGAAAGTAAACTGGCAAACTTTCTCACATATATCGGCGCCAGGGAGATTCGAACCCGCGCCGACTAGAGGTGAGAGACCTTGTGACTTTGAGCTCGATGTTCTAACTACTCGGCCACGGAGGCCCCCCGAGAAAGAAAGAAAGAAAAGCAGTTCCAACAGCTGGTTGTCAAGGAAGTGCGTCCCCACATCAAACCAGGTCATACAAAAATAATTTATGTTCCCTAATTTGATATTGAAGTTTGATTTACTATTTTTGATGCAAATATTGAAAGAACTAAATCTGGTTCTTACACTAGTAACATGATAAGGATAAGAATGTCAATATTTACTAAAACAATGGTAGAAAGAATGGAGCTCCCTGTCTATCCATTTAACCTCAAAAATACCTTAAATCTGAAATTATACACACACACACACACACACACACACACACACACACACACACACACACACACACACACACACACACACACACACATATATATATATATATATATATATATATATATATATATATATATATATATATAATTGCACTAATAATTATTTTCATGCTTGAGAACAAGCTAAAAATGAAAACTGCTGATGCTAATTAATACTTGTTTGTAAAGAACGGATGCTTCTGACCCTCTGCTGCAAATGTTGCATGTTTCATTATATTGAGCTTACGTTTTAGCTATAGAGGACTGTAAGAAAAAAAAACCTCTCTGTACAGTAGTTAATTGTACACTGTAGACACCTAACCAATCAAAGATTGTTGAAAAGGACATAAGATACAATATTGGACCGAAGAAGTAATTATTTCCTCAATTAATTGTTAATTAGTTAAGACAAGTGGTTAAAACTTGGACGCTGTTCATTCCATGGATCGTGAGCCATGCCTTTAATTTGTCTTGTACATCTTCTTTGAAATTATGAATACAGACAGGATGAAATATAAGATATTTTAAAATTTGTAATCACTTATGTGCTTAAGATAAGATAAATCAGGTGTAAATCATGAATAAAAATCAATTAATAATTATCAACTGACGAATAAATTTGACGTTTTCCGTATACGAATGTCAATCTAATCTCAATTTAAGACGGGAATGCCATATGGAATCAGTAACGTGAGAAAAATACCTTGTGATTTATGGATGAAGTCAATGGTTAATATGTGGTGATGTCAGTTATTTTCATTTCACTTTGTGCTTTGACATGGAAACCTTAAAATGTAATGACAACATCGAATAATGCAAGTGAATTTACAAACCTCTCGCTTAACCCTCTATACACGATCTCGGAGAGCTAAATGCTAATAATCTAATTAACTGGTACTTTTCATTTTAATTGTTCTTCAGGCTTCAGTTTATTTATTATCCATTGTTCGTCATACGTGCGATATAATTTAATAAACAGCGATAATTAGCTGTTGATGGGATTGTTGCATGGAGGAAACTAGATAAAATGATGGAACTGTGACGCTTACTGAAACACTACGCTGTTGGTTTTCGTACTTACATATTTACCTGCTGCATTAATGTATTGGTATTTGTGCATTGTACATACCCAAAACACTACGCTGTTGGTTTTCGTTCTTGGAAAAAGAGCACCAATTTATTTCCCATAGACCTCAATACATATATATGGCTCCCTCATATAATATATATATATATATATATATATATATATATATATATATATATATATATATATATATATATAATAATAATAATAATAATAATAATAAAATAGAACTGGTTAGGTTGCTTTTATAGGTCATATTCGTATATGTTTACAACACACCATCATCTACACTGTACAATGAATGACACCCTTCATTACAAACACATCCCAACGACGGTAGTTTAACTCAATCATTTCTAATTTCTATCTCCATAATCAAATTCAAACTCTTACAATATTTCTTTCTTTCAAATAATTTCACTCTTGATTTTAGCCAATCACGCTACACCTAGGTATTCATATCTCTGCTCAATCATGGGATAACCACGTCCGGGTCACACATCCGGGGGTTTGGTACTCACATTGCACATACCTGCTACGATACTTTTGTTACCTACCTGTATTGGTTTTCGCACTTACCTGAAACACCACTATTGATTGCGCTAATGGGAAGAGAAAGTTTACATAAAACTGTGTAAATTGTAGTGAACTGAAAACAGAGACACAAATAGAAATATGCAATAGTTAGTAACAGTATGGAAGCAGTTTGTCTTCCATGTTGGGGGCGAATTATCAGTAACTAATTATCGTAGTTTTATTTTGGATAGGTTGTGTCAGAATGATTTAGGAACTCAAGATGGCTGACGGTTCGCGGTACAACTTATATCAGTTACCTAGATTGATTATGATATACACCCACACATTAAAACTGTCTAACTTCAGTGGGAATAAATCACACATATGAATCGGTAAGCCGTCCTTTACTTACTGATTTTGACTAGGATACTTACTGATTTTGACTAGGATACTTACTCATTTTGACTACAGATACATGCTGAATTTGACTATGGATCACTCTATTTACCTTATCAAATTATAAGGCTTACAGCGGGTGTGACCGATCAGCAGGGAATGCTTATTCCTCCTAGACACCTGATCTGGTGGCCCGTGTTTGCTCTGCTCTTAATTTTATGTTTGTTTTTTTTTTTAGATTGATCACTGTTCGTTATCTTCATTTTTTCATGTTAAAGTTTGAAACATTTGTTATAACTTGCACGTTGACCATACTTGATGGCTTTAAAATCATCGTAAAGGGACTGATGCACGATTTTCCCCTTAATTTTTTTTTCACTTTTGTCTAATGTATTTAAAATGTTTCACCAAAAATTAAGGTTATACATTATGACAGAAACTCATTTTACAGAGAGTCTATTATTTGTTTTGTAAACAAAGTTTGAGGTATGCTATTGTTTACGAAGTTTTCAAAATAAATGGATATAAATGGAAATCGATACAAGTTTACTTTATAACGTATTGCGGTATTTTTAGCGGGTGTAAATTTGGCGTTTTGCCTGGTCACAGGTATGCCAATAATTTTGGCGGACTTTTTTTTTTTTGCGGACACAGAGTTTTCCTTTGGAACTGTGGAATTTTACTTGAAAAATTCAAAATACTTATCCTTCTTTTAGCTACATGTATTGTGTCGTAAATTGTATTTCAAGTACTCTTTGAGTAAAATGCGCCATTCAAAAGTTAAAGATGCTTTAAATTACGAAATAAACATTTCACTGGTTTGTTTGTAAACATAAAAAGTCTTAAGTTTTGGTTTACATAACAGAGTTAGGGCTAAAATATCGCTCTCGTCCTTGCATTGAGAAGGTCCACAATTTGGCTGTCAGCATTAAATAAGTTATATTTATAATGTATTACATCAAAAGTGAAAAGTATTATTTTCCAAAAATCCTGAACCAATCCCTTTAAGTAAAAGACTTTTCATATTATTATACGTTTTCAGTTCTTTTGAGACCCCCTCCCTCAAAATAAATAAATAAATAAATAAGTCAGTCAATAAATGTAAATAGAATGCTTTGCAAAGTATCTGTGTGGGAACTATGTTGCAGACTGGCGATAATTTAGGAACGTTCTATATATGTTGCATACTAGTGATAATTTAGGAACGTTCTGTGTATGTTGCAGACTGGCGATAATTTAGGAACGTTCTGTGTATGTTGCAGACTGGCGATAATTTAGGAACGTTCTGTGTATGTTGCATACTGGCGATAATTTAGGAACGTTCTGTGTATGTTGCATACTGGTGATAATTTAGGAACGTTCTGTGTATGTTGCATACTGGTGATAATTTAGGAACGCTCTGTGTATGTTGCAGACTGGTGATAATTTAGGAACGTTCTGCGTATGTTGCAGACTGGCGATAATTTAGGAACGTTCTGCGTATGTTACGATCGTAGGTCAAACTGACGACCCACAGCAAACAACATTAATTATAAAAAATAATCGTTATGCAACAAAGGAGGCACTTCAATAACAGTCAAACTGACAGTAAATTCCGGTAGAACTGACAGTAAATTCCGGTAGAACTGACAGTAAACTCCAGTAAACTCCGGTAGAACTGACAGTAAACTCCGGTAGAACTGACAGTAAACTCCAGTAAACTCCGGTAGAACTGACAGTAAACTCCGGTAGAACTGACAGTAAACTCCGGTAGAACTGACAATAAACTCTAGTAAACTCCGGTAGAACTGACAATAAACTCCAGTAAACTCCGGTAGAACTGACAGTAAACTCCAGTAAACTCCGGTAGAACTGACAGTAAACTCCGGTAGAACTGACAGTAAACTCCAGTAAACTCCGGTAAAACTGACAGTAAACTCCGGTAGAACTGACAATAAACTCCGGTAAAACTATCATCATCAGATACTGAATGGTGTATATACCAAGGAATATATATATATATATATATATATATATATATATATATCATCAGTATTGTAGAAACTAGTCGAGTATATACTATTTGTGTAGATTTTCTATACTTATTTCTGGATTATATATATATATATATATATATATATATATATATATATATATATATATATATATATATTATTGCTAGTCACGCATAAAAGAGAGTTATTCCTTAAACAGAGGTACTTCAATCTTTAATGACGTATTCATTGATATATAAAGATGACACTGCAAAATTATAGGTATTGTATTGCTTGTTTATTTTTTAAATTCACATTCCTTGAGTTTCAGCATTAAGTATCATAACAGAATAATTTCAAAACAAGGGTCTGAATATTAGTTGATCATGAGTTTCAGTGTCCAAGCATGCTAATTTTAAGGGACTTCTTTTTTCGATGCATGGTACTCAATTTCTGATTTCTTGAATTCATGTTCAAGGAATTAATTTATCACCGACCTTATGGTCACGTGACATTTAAGCAATGTAATCGAAATACAATTTATTTTTCGCTGAGTGAGAACAGATCGGGCCCTCTGCTCTACCAGACATGACGAATCCGCTCTAAGCCTCATGCCGACATCAAACCTATCTTACACTAGCAAGAGCATTGGATTTCTTCAACGCGCGATCAGTTCTACGGGGCTTGTAGTATTGCTATCACATAAAACGGCTACCTTCACTTTTCCAGTTGCGAAAACATACAAAAGTTGTCTTCTCGATAATTGAAACCGACAGCCCTCATGGCGTACAAACATTCTTTTATTCTAAGTATTACCCATTTATCATAAATATTTCAAGCGTTTGAGAGCTCTTGGATCCTGGGGAAAGTTAACTATAATAAGTTCAGATAGAGAAAATTAAGTTTAGTTTATAGCTGATTTTGTTCTGGGAAAATTAGAAACAATGAGGGGGGATTTTTGAAGAAGCATTGTCAATGAGAATTATCAGCTTGCTTAATTAAGGCCCTCATGGGAAAACAAATGGCTTGTTATTCACATCTTACTTTTGAGAAATTCCGTAACATTTAAAAGAAGCGCTGTAAATTTTAAGAATTTTGATCTATATTTAAGTACACTTTGCACTTTTAAAGATCAAAATATTTGACATAACAATTGGTTTTGATACTGAGCACATGACTAGGGGCGTAACGTTCAAATCAAGAAATGTCAACAACAACACCCTCCTCAAAATAAATAAATAAATAAATAAAAACAACATCATCCAAAAAAAAAAAATCATAATAACAAAAAAAAAAAACACCAAAAAAACCCCCCAAAAAACAAAAAACAAAAAAACAAAACAAAACAAAACATTAAAAACAAACAAACAAATAAAAAAAAAATTAATAAAAGATACCCCCAAAAGACAAACATGAAAAAACAACAAAAAACAAAATAAAAACAAAAAAATCAAACAAACAAAACCCCAAAATACCCACAAAAAACAAACAAACAAATTAAAAAAAAAAAACAAACAAAAAATTAATAAAAAATACCCCCCCCCTAAAAAAAAACCAAATAAAAAAAAAAAATAAACAAAAATCAAAAATAAAAGCAAAAACAAGAACAAAAACAAAAACAAAAAACAAAAAAAAAACAACAAAAAAAAAAGGGGGGGGGGAACAAACATACATTCAAAGAAATGAATTATGATGAAAAAAATATATTTACAAATCAAAATACAGTGTCTTGACTGTTACCCATTCTGGTAATTCACTTTAATGAATATAAAGCAAAATATTTGACAACCGTGTGCAATACCTAGAGGTTAACGGATCACAATATTCTAGTAGTTAACGGATCACAATAGTCTGGTAGATAACGGATCACTCTAGTCTAGTAGTAAACGGATCACTGTAGTCTAGTAGATAACGGACCATTGTAGTCTAGTAGATAACGGATCACTCTAGTCTAGTAGTGAACGGATCACTGTAGTCTAGTAATGAACGGATCACTGTAGTCTAGTAGATAACGGATCACTGTAGTCTAATAGTGAACGGATCATTGTAGTCCAGTAATGAACGGATCACTGTAGTCTAGTAGATAACGGATCACTGTAGTCTAGTAATGAACGGATCACTGTAGTCTAGTAGTGAACGGATCACTGTAGTCTAGTAATGAACGGATCACTGTAGTCTAGTAGATAACGGACCATTGTAGTCTAGTAGATAACGGACCATTGTAGTCTAGTAGTGAACGGATCACTGTAGTCTAGTAGATAACGGACCATTGTAGTCTAGTAGATAACGGATCACTGTAGTCTAGTAGTGAACGGATCACTGTAGTCTAGTAATGAACGGATCACTGTAGTCTAGTAGATAACGGACCATTGTAGTCTAGTAGTGAACGGATCACTGTAGTCTAGTAATCAACGGATCACTGTAGTCTAGTAGTGAACGGATCACTGTAGTCTAGTAGATAACGGATCACTGTAGTCTACTAGATAACGGATCACTGTAGTCTAGTAATGAACGGATCACTGTAGTCTAGTAGATAACGGACCATTGTAGTCTAGTAGTGAACGGATCACTGTAGTCTAGTAGTGAACGGATCACTGTAGTCTAGTAGTGAACGGATCACTGTAGTCTAGTAATGAACGGATCACTGTAGTCTAGTAGATAACGGACCATTGTAGTCTAGTAGTGAACGGATCACTGTAGTCTAGTAATCAACGGATCACTTTAATCTAGTAGTAAACGGATCACTGTTTAGTAGATACATGTAACATATCATGGTTGTCTAGTAGTTAACGGATAACTGTACTCTGGTAGATAACGGATCATGTAGTCTAGTAATCAACGGATCACTGTAGTCTAATAGTGAACGGATCATTGTAGTCCAGTAATGAACGGATCACTGTAGTCTAGTAGATAACATATCTTGGTTGTCAAGCAGTTAACTATCATTGTAGTCTAGTAATTAACGGGTCACTGTAGCCAAGTGTTTATGGAAGTGTCCTGGGTTCAATTTTCGGCCCCGCGTCAAATATTTTGACTGAGAAACATCAATACATTTTATGTATGATGGGATCCTATAATTGATTATCAAGGTAAAATTAGAGAAAAATAGCATCGTAAAATAATGAGGTACTGCTGTCGTAAATTTGATACTTTGATTTAACTATGGTGAAAATTCTGTTAATTGAAGGAATTTAGTTGAAATTTTGATGCAAAGAAACTTTGAAAAGCTATAGTCCAAACGTAGATTTACTATGGTACGATCTGAAACACTGTGTAATTTTAATTAAAACCTTGATACTCTGATTTATTATACAATTTTAATAAAATTTTTCGGAGGACAAAATTGACTTTTTTGAAATTGCAGTTCATCACATTTAAGTTCCTCTACAATTGCCAAAGACCGATTAGATTTGGCGCGGCTGTTTTTTAAACACAGGCAATAAATTCCCATTTCAATCATATTTATGAATTTAGCGGGATTGCAATTTGTTCATTGATATCAGAAACGCCGCATCGTGGCATTAAATGAAGGACGATTAATATTTCTATCGTATCACACGATCCTAATAGTCAGCAGTTTTAAGATTCATATATAAATCTTGACTATGATCTGTGTTCCCGGACGGAAGCAGGTCTGAAAAGAAGGTCTATCAATGTTCACCTCCATCCCTGATAAATATACTACACGTGGCATACAGATATTTTGAAGGAGAAAACTTAAGGGTTAGTCCGGTTATTCAGTGCGAGATGCTGGGCAGAGAAAAGGCTTTATCGTTTGTATATTTATGTAATGCTTACGAGTTCACGATAAGTGCCCGATTCTCACAAACACAAAAATAAAATATGTTTCTATACAAATCTCATTAACACCGCTTTCTCAGCCAATCAAAGTCAGGGAAACGTTTTACGGCTCTCAGAGCACTGGGGTTTTACGACTTGCTAAATGAAATATGTAGTTTATCATTTTCTCGCGAAAACCAGCACAACGTGATTTCTGTGCCTTTTTTCTTTGATATCCGATATTACTGGCCAAAAAACTACAGAAATACTTAAAAATATTTAATCTACTGGATGATTTACGAGTGAGGCTAGAATGAAACTCCTTAGTATCAAGAGTCATTACAGAATAAGGTTTCCTGGTAAATGATCATTTACCAGTGATATCTGAAGGTCGAAAGCAATATTCCCATTATGATATTACACACTGATTATGCCATAATGTCGTGTTTTCTGAAAGCCATATTGTTCATTTGTGATTTAATTTACGACAAGAAGGAATAGGATTCCTCTAATGGTTTGGAATAAATGGTAATAATCAAGGATTTTGTTGAAAATGAAATTAATTAGACTCATAATTACACACTAGTATGTGTAGAGACTAAAACCCAAATACAGAGAAACACGTTACAGGAATGATCATGGAAGTCTTATTCTATCAATACAACTTTTTACATAAAAATGTATATTTTGTTATAATGTCATATTTAAGATATAATCTAGAAATTAGATTGGGCACAACCTTTGCTTTGGAAGGCGGAACCACGATATAAAGAAGGGTCTTTCTTAGAACTAGTGACGTCATCCAGGTCAAATACTGAATTAGAAGGCGGTGTCATGTAGGGTCATCCTTTGATGTTTCAGATATTTTCAAATCCGTGGTATATTTCATAAATTATGAAATGTACATTTAATCGCCAATGATTAAGTCATTTAGTTTGATTTCTCACTAATGCTACAATACAATGCAACTTCTTCATTTCTTCTGTTTATGGATGATAAAAATATGATTTTATTATCAGTATCCAAAGCTATATCAAAAGGGGGAAAGACTCTCGATATAGTACACTATAGTGCATTAATGAATTTTATATATATATATATATATATATATATATATATATATATATATATATATAGAGAGAGAGAGAGAGAGAGAGAGAGAGAGAGAGAGAGAGAGAGAGACAGAGAGAGAGAGAGACAGAGAGAGAGAGTTGACTTTATCAATAAATGATGTATATTTTACACATTAGTGTACATGTCTTGCGTTTATCATACACATTACCTACTATGACTAATTTAATATTTCAAATTTCAATTGGATGGGGATTTGATGGGTATTGATTGACTATGCGTTTGTTCTGAAAAGAAAATGCTAACCTACTGAAGTATGGCAAATTTATGCATGGATATCAAAACATTTAAAAATAATAATAATAATAATAAAAAAATAAAACTACCCAAAAACATCCCCTTAAAAATAATAAAACAAACAAAATGAAAAAAGAAAAAAGAAACCCCAAAAACCCAAATAAACAATCCAAAATAAAAAAAACCCAAATAAACAATCCAAAATAAAAAAAAGAGAAAAACGTAACATAAGAAGAAAAGGAAGAGATGGTCATGTATTATTACTAATGAACTAATATGGATATAGGCAAGCGTTAGGTGTAAACATCGCGAACTCGTGAGCGAATTTTACATCAAACGAGTATCAAAATCACCAGCATAAGTTCAATAACTCCTTTATGGAGTAGAAATTGTCACCTGCTTTATGTTGGTGATTTCCTCCATTCCTCGTTAAGGTGCTTCATTAGCACTGATCTGAATGAATGCAACATCACAGTTACCCACGTTTTAAACGTTGAGGCAACTACATCGGCCAATTTAAACGTTGACTCAACTACATCGGCCAATTTAAACGTTGAGGCAACTACATCGGCCAATTTAAACGTTGACTCAACTACATCGGCCAATTTAAACGTTGACTCAACTACATCGGCCAATTTAAACGTTGACTCAACTACATCGGCCAATTTAAACGTTGACTCAACTACATCGGTCAATTTAAACGTTGCCTCAACTACAACGGCGCATACAAGTGAAATGTTTTACATTACGAATGCTATTTTCTGGTCTTGCATTGTAAACAATAATCGAAATATTACAAGATTTAATTGATACTTAATAGAGGAAAAATCGAAACCGGCTACCTGAGCTTACCAAGTAATATCAGGTCTGCCATCTTTGTTTGCAGCTAGAGTGCAATGACATTAACTTGTACTAGGAATGTTTCATATAGGATCCTATATCACAGAACGTTATCGTTCAATTTTGGGCCACATATCGCATGATAAAATTTTGTAGAAATTAGTAACATTTTAATGCTAACAAATGACGAATTTCTTTATTTCTTTTTTTGTTTCTTTTTTTTTTTTTTTTGTCATTAAGGGTCGGTAAAATGAAATGCTCTGAACAGTAATGACCCCTGTTTTAAAATTTTATAAAACAGGTAAACAACTGGGTACGTGCTGTTGTGCAATATATACGTATATCTGATCTAAAAACTATAGCGTGTGTTGACAGCTTAATGTATCCAAGCAAAATGCACCAAGCACTAGTTTTTTTTTGATCTGACACTATCTGTCAAAGAATTTTTTCTAAATATCATAAAAATATCATAAAGCAATTTTTGAAATACCTCGAGATGTTCTTCATTTTATTGTGAGAAAAATGTTATTGTAGAAACGTGTTATTCTTAACAGTGCAAATTTGCGGGATTTTTTTTTGTTTTTTTGTTTTTTTTTTTACTCCTCGTCTTTTTTAGATAGATAAATTTTACGATATTCATATCAACAGATGTTTATTTTACTAAATTTGAAGCTTGGATTGTTATCAAAGAATATTTATCCAGAAAACAGCAAATGCTTTTAGAAACAGCAATGAAAACAGATATGGCCACTGTCAGAGATGAATCTGACCCTAGAATAATGTACTTAGGTCAGATATTCAATTATCTATAATATGTTTTATTAATTGAAGAAACTGAAACTGAATTTTTTATCAATGATAAGATTGCTTTTTAATCTGATGATATAATCTTAGCTGTCCAATACAATACAATACAATACAATATTTTCTATAGTGCATTATCATATAGACACTCTAGTGCGCTTAACATTAAAAATACATAATAATATATAAAATAGAATAAGATATATAGGGTAATTTGTCTCCTTATAGCACCACACACAGAGGAATAGTTCCTGACCCGGTGTCCAGAGTTTGAAAGATTGCCTGAAATGAAACCTCGAAATAGATCACAGATCTTATATCATTGTGTATGACAATGACTTAGCGAGAATGGGACATTTTCGTGAAGCGCATCCGATTTATTTGGTACCCCCCCCCCTGCTATATTGAACATGTTTATGATGTCATTGGTAATTCATATTCCTATGTTCTAGATATTATCTTATGTTATTGTATTATTTTCTGAGAGCTTGCTGTTGTATCTAAGGTTTGAAAGTTGACAGGAATCAATTTGGCACAGTGTGACTCACATGTGAACCGTATCGAATATGAAACTAAAATATCACACTATAATATTTATCACACTATAATATTTATCACACTATAATATTTATCACACTATAATATTTATCACACTATAATATTTATCACACTATAATATTTATCACACTATAATATTTATCACACTATAATATTTATCACACTATAATATTTATCACGCTATAATATTTATCACACTATAATATTTATCACACTATAATATTTATCACACTATAATATTTATCACACTATAATATTTATCACACTATAATATTTATCACACTATAATATTTATCACACTATAATATTTATCACACTATAATATTTATCACACTATAATATTTATCACACTATAATATTTATCACACTATAATATTTATCACGCTATAATATTTATCACACTATAATATTTATCACACTATAATATTTATTCCGCTATAATATAAAAAACACTATGATATTTATCGCACTATAATATTTATCGCACTATAATATTTATCACGCTATAATATTTATCACACTATAATATTTATCACACTATAATATTTATCACACTATAATATTTATCACGCTATAATATTTATCACACTATAATATTTATCACACTATAATATTTATTCCGCTATAATATAAAAAACACTATGATATTTATCGCACTATAATATTTATCGCACTATAATATTTATCACGCTATAATATTTATCACACTATAATATTTATCGCACTATAATATTTATCACACTATAATATTTATCACGCTATAATATTTATTCCGCTATAATATAAAAAACACTATGATATTTATTGCACTATAATATTTATCACACTATAATATTTATCACACTATAATATTTATCACACTATAATATTTATCACACTATAATATTTATCACGCTATAATATCTATCACACTATAATATTTATCACGCTATAATATCTATTCCGCTATAATATTTATCACACTATAATATTTATCACACTATAATATTTATCACACTATAATATTTATCACGCTATAATATTTATCACACTATAATATTTATCACACTATAATATTTATCACACTATAATATTTATCACGCTATAATATTTATCACACTATAATATTTATCACACTATAATATTTATTCCGCTATAATATAAAAAACACTATGATATTTATCGCACTATAATATTTATCGCACTATAATATTTATCACGCTATAATATTTATATATATAGCACAGAACAATTAGAAATTAACATAATGATTTATATAGAACATCTTTTACCCGAACTTAAAGGTTTTCTACCTCAGGGTCACCTGTAATTGATTGATTGATTGTATGTTGTTTTACGTTCCATTTGAGAATTTTTCACACATATAGAGACGTCACCATTGCTGGTGAAAGGCTGTAAAAATTAGGCCTATGCTCGGCGCTAATCATCTTACCTGGATCATATTCTTGTAATGTTATTGCAGGTGGATAATCCCAGTCTGTGAGACTGAGTTCGCACTGAATCACCAGTCTGTGAGACCGAGTTCACGCTAAATCACCAGTTTGTGAGACTGAGTTCACACTGAATCACCAGTCTGTGAGACTGAGTTCACACTGAATCACCAGTCTGTGAAACTGAGTTCACACTGAATCACCAGTCTGTGAGACCGAGTTCACACTGAATCACCAGTCTGTGAGACCGAGTTCACTCTGAATCATCAGTCTGTGAGACCGAGTTCACACTGAATCACCAGTCTGTGAAACCGAGTTCACACTGAATCACCAGTCTGTGAGACAGAGTTAACGCTGAATCACCAGTCTGTGAGACCGGATTCACACTGAATCATCGTTCTCAAAGTCTGACTCCGCACTAAAAAAAAGGTGTAATAACTCAAAACGTCTCAACACAATAAGAAATGGAAACAATTTGACTTGAGATTCCCTATCTATTCTAAGAAGGAACTTTGTACCTTACCTGTTAATGCTTGATACATTATACATTCTTTGTAGGGTTTTATATTGACATTAAAGACGGCATTATATTAACCTGAGAAGTGGGCTGTAAATGTTGTATTATTACTATGTTGAATGGTTATTGAATAAAATGCTTGATTGTGGGTTGCACACCTTAGCAGTATATCAAAACGAATTAATAAATCACGAAATGTATCATACTTAATATAAGCCAGGGTGTAATTCAAACATTTCATTAATTCAGAAAATCAAATCTCAAATTGCTAGTTTAGGAATTCAAGGAAAAACAGGGTCCCTTTGTGTTAACAGTGGAATTAGAAATATCAGATGGATACTTTGACAAGGACGACAGCACATTTTTGATGAATATAAAAAAAAAGAAGAAAGAAGTTAGACCGTGCGAACATCGTCTATAAACTTCTGTAGAAAATGAAATCTTAGGAAGCAAAGTATTGTCATTGGAAAGTAAGAGACGACTTTCTGTTTCCGACGTCAGTGAACGACGGGAACACCAAAGGTTTCATCCAACTTATATCATACATAAATCACGATGAAATAATTCATCTTAATTGATAAGGCTTCTTCATGAAAGCTTCCAATCTGATGGGTACAAAGCCTGGCAAGTTTACCTTGAATCCAGAGAGTCCATAAGTGACGAACACTTCAAAGTGTGCAAAATATAACATCCCCCAACTAGATTTATCTATTACAGAAGAATTCTTTATTTTGTAAAATGGCTGCTGCCACCTGCAATAGTTCACTGAACTTCTATTAATTAGCAGAATTTCCCAAAGATTCCTGCTTATTGCTCTGAGCATGCGCAGTTTCAGTAAATTTCTCAACATAATCATGAAGAAATTATTGAGAAATATAATCGACTGTGAAATGCTATTTAAGTCAGAGGTGACTCTGAATAATGAAAAGCGAGCGCTTGTGTAATATTTTGGCTTTTTATGAATGTACAGATATAACTTTGCAGTCTTGTATGATTTCAATGAAAAAAAATAAATAAAAAGAATAATAAAAAATAGTAAATAATGAATTAAAAATGAAGTTAATAAATGTATAATTAAAGATAATGCCTTTATATATATATATATATATATATATATATATATATATATATATATATATATATATGTGTGTGTGTGTGTGTGTGTGTGTGTGTGTGTGTGTGTGTGTGTGTGTGTGTGTATGTATGTATATATATATATATATATATATATATATATATATATGTGTGTGTGTGTGTGTGTGTGTGTGTGTGTGTGTGTGTGTGTGTGTGTGTGTGTTGTGTGTGTGTGTTTTTTTATGAATTATTTAATAAAAAAAAAACTCTGATCCGATCGACTGAAACAAACCCGGTTAGTGACTTTTCTTTTATGTGCAAGTGTGTATTGGTGAAAGTTTAAATACGATGTCAGTTGATATTACGCATTGAAAGAGAAAGTGTGTATTGGTGAAAGTTTAAATACGATGTCAGTTGATATTACGCATTGAAAGAGAAAGTGTGTATTGGTGAAAGTTTAAATACGATGTCAGTTGATATTACGCATTGAAAGAGAAAGTGTGTATTGGTGAAAGTTTAAATACGATGTCAGTTGATATTACGACCATGGTCAATCTCACGATCCCGTGAAGAGGACGAAACTGAAAATAGGACAGACAGTATGAAACACGTCATAAATCCCAAATTTAAGAATTAGAATTGACGGGGTTTGGAACGCTTCATTTTCAATGTTATTTGGAGTATTCCGGTTTGTCCCGAATGTTTGTTTCATTTCTGGTGTCATTTTTTTTTCTGGGACTTGTTTGTGTTATTAATCTTGAAATTGATTTAGAAATACACAGCCGAACCTTCACAGTCGTTACTGCCATATTGTCCAAATGTCAAGATGTTACAAAGGTTTCTACCAATCAGAAAATGGATAATCAGCACCATCACTGGGGCGTAGAAGTATTTCCAGCCGATTTCTACAGCGAACACATTACAAATTTATGATCATTTGAAAATTTCAAGTCGATCGATGAAGTATTGACGAAGGAAATGCAAAATTCTGACATCGCAGCTGTTGAGTACAGCTTAGTACAAGTGACATCGACTATTAGAACATATTGTTTGGATTTCTTAAGGATGGGAGTCAAGATACATTCCAATGCATGGATACAAGAAGTGTAGTGATTTGTTTCACAGAAATAATCTATTATTCAAGAAATTTATCCATCAAGCAAAACGTCATTCATTCCTCTTAAATGCGGCAAAATGGTGTTTCCTAAAATAATCAGCGGAGTGAAGAAATGATTAAAAAAGCATAGACTATAAAAATCTTTATAAATCATTGAAATATTTTAAATTGCAAAATCAGCAACATTAAAGAAGAAGCTTTTATTTACTTTAGATTTAGTTTACTTCTTACTTGTTCCTCGGAAGTAAAACCGTGTATTTTATGCAGTTTGTGAAAGTAAAGAAAATTAATGAAATTGAAAGAGCCGAAAAGGAGTGAAAAAAAAATATAAATGGACATAAGACTTCTCACGGAAAAATTCTTTCCTTTGAACACCTGGCATCGTCTTTCAAAATGCATCTGCAAATTGTTATCATTGTCAAGAACAAATCCTATTGAATAATGCTGAGAAATTTGGTATAACTTTTGTGTATGTTATCATTTCTACATTTGTCGAACCGATTACACCCCTCCTCTAGTAAAATTGTAAGGAACCTGCAAAATGGTTCTTAAAAATGCACTCAGTGCACAATTCTGGTAATGCAAAGGAATCAGATTCTAAAAACACTTTTACATAAGGTGTTCCTCGTGCATTCACCGCATGCCATGTCCAGATGTTAAATGACGTACATTACTTATAAAAATCCATATGTGAATTAATATCCACGTCAATTTCTTGTTTTCTTGTTAGTGTTTCATTTTGATAAAATTTCAACATGTTTTATCTGATATTAAAAGAATTATTTTTGCGAATAAATGATAATTTGTAAAAAATAATAAATATCATTATCTTATTTGTTCTAAGAGTACAAGTGAAGGGAAATAAATAACAAAATACAAAAACCAAAACAAGTACAAAACAAAAAAAAAAAACAAAAAAAAAAAAAACAAAAAAAAAAAGCACAACCAAAAAAACCCCAAAGAACAAAAACAAACAAACAAACAAAATATAAAAAAAAATAAATAAATAAAAAAAGACAAAAAAAAAAAAAAAAAAACCAAGCAAAAAAAAAAAAAAAACCCAAAAACAAAACAAAAAAATAATCAATAAATAAATAAGAAAATAAATAAATAAATAAAAGAATAAAAAAAAGAAAAAAGAGAAAAAAAAAAGAAGAAAAAACCACAAAAAACACAAAAAACAAACAAACAAAAAACACAAAAAACAAAACAAAACCAAAAAAAAAAAATCACGACATTGATGCTTGTGGTTTTATGTGGCAGACTTTTTCAAAATTGCTTACAATTAAAAATAAATGCACTTAAATGATTGATGATTTCGATATTCGATTTAAAAGTATTAGATTTAGTAAGGGTTATCGATTATTTTTATTCAATTCAGTTTTTGCTGTAATTGTCAATAAAGGTCAAATCCGTGACGTCACAGTGAATAAACGTCATGACATATAGAATGGACATAACTTTGTACAATGGATTTATAAGAAACCATGGAAACAATCCACTAACACATTTATAGCTGTATGAATATGCTCATGTTAATATAGAAATATATATATTCATGGATGACAAAGCCTTTGATAGTTTGGTTGCTATGGAATTACAAAGACACAGAAAAGAGATACGCAAAATCAACATAATATTATTATGCACGATCTGCTGCGATTAAAATGTTACATTCCATGTTTTATCAATACCTTTCCATACCTAAAAGTACAAAATCTATTGACCAGCCTATTGGTCAATAAACTCGGGTCTGTTGGACCAGGATAAATTTATTGACTTACTTGTCACGTGATGCTCAACTATTCACTTCCGGCACACATGATTTCGAGTTGTGAAGTTTATTGCCCCTCTCTATAATTAGAATAGATCCGAAGAATTGAAAAAGTGTAATAAAACAGTTGGAGACAGTGAAAGCAACGGAGACTAATGCAGGTCTTTTTACATTAATTTTTTGTTGTTGTTGGTTTTTTTGGATTTTTTTTTTGTTTTTGTTTGTTTGGTTTTTTGGGGGTGTGTGTGTTTCTTTGTTTTTTGTTTGGTTGTTTTGGGGGTTGTGTTTGTTTGTTTGTTTGGGGTTTTTTTGTTCTGTATTTTAATTTTTTTGTTTGTTTGTTTTTGAAAATATTTCAACATACTGAATGGATGTGTAGCTCCCAGTCTACAGCCCCCAGTCACAGATCCATTGTATCATCAAATAACAGAAACACAGTCCTTCTCGGTTATTACATTCAACGTATGATGCATGTAATATAAAAGTTTTACACTGGTAATTAGTAAACAGCAAAATTAATACGAAATGAACATAAAATATCACATTAACGCTCTCCGTCCTGATACTAAGTTAGAGGAGGATCTCATATTCTAATAAACGAGTTGCAGTATATATAACTTAGCATTATCCAGCTTCTCGCTTTCACCAGGAACTGTAATGATATTGAAGCCATCGTTCTGAATCTGAATGGGATTTTTTTTTATGTCTACAGTGTATATATAAAAGCACAAGTATCCAAGCGTATAAATTCACACCGGCGGAGGATTCGTTTATAAAGTCTTATACCAACTTGGGCAATAAAATACTTGGAGAAATGTTAAGTTAAGCCTTATGTGTTTGGTGCATGATGATGTTAAAGATTCAATTACCATACTGGTATTCACTTCTAAGTTTCAGAATGACAGATAAAATTCTCACCGTGACTGCATGGGCTGATTATCATAAAGGGTTAGATTTACAGGTAGTAGATTTTCATAAATATGTTATTAGTCAGCGAACGGTCTGTACATCTGGCTGTTCTGTGTGTGGGGACACAAGAGTATCATAAATACGATATTATAAGATTCCATTGTTGAAAAAAACAATTTTGTACG
Source organism: Ostrea denselamellosa (assembly GCA_024699665.1). Taxonomy (NCBI): domain Eukaryota; kingdom Metazoa; phylum Mollusca; class Bivalvia; order Ostreida; family Ostreidae; genus Ostrea; species Ostrea denselamellosa. The sequence goes on from JAMZEH010000091.1 coordinate 383,487, forward strand.
AGGTCATAAAACAGGGAACAATTTTATCAGCGTAATATAGGTGAAAAGGCAGAGCGTAAATCACGCCGCGAATGCAGGTGAAAATTATGTCAACTTATTAGCTCAGTAAATTTATTTTTAAGGTATCTTCAACAAAAGAGGCCTGTTTATTTAGAAATAAACACTTCTCATGCATGAGACGAGAAAAAGGATTTTTAAAGCTTTAAAAGAAATATAAGAGTGATCTATGCGTTTTAACTGAGTAACTCTAGATTGACTTTTAGATGAGAAATGGCACTAAAACTACGAAAGCACCCTACACAAAAGCGCACCATTTAAATCAATCAAATCTGTCATTTTACAAAATAAAGATTATCACTGCTTTCTTATTAATATTAATTACCCATTTTGCTGTTCTTTTGTTGGATATCTCTCCTAAAAATGAACAATTGAAAAACGAAGATAATTTGACCAATTAAAAGAATGGAATTTCTAAAGATAAAAGAACTCAAAAGAACTTTGCCAAAGGATCTTCATCAAAAATTGAAGAAGCTCATACAACAAAAGACGGAGAGCACATCCAAAGAAAGACAACTCACATTTTGAAAAAAAAAAACCCACAATAAGTGACATATAGTGGTATCGCCACCACCTTGTTGATGGATTTTATATTACTAATTCAAGGAGGGCAGTATGAATAATTATCCTTCAGGTCGGATATTTCTTAGGTAATGACCTCTGCGGGAGTTTTGAGAGGGTGCATGCTTTAGGTAGAATGAAAGTTAAACTGTTCATAGATTCATTCGAAGTGAAACATAATTTGACATATAAATGAAATTCATCTTTTTTTTTTTTCTTTTTTTTTTTAAATGAATCTGTAATAAGAACATTTGAAGTGTAGAATGGTAGCTTTAACGAACTGTGTTTGTTGGTTTTTATCCTCTGTTATACACAAAGAATATTATGATTGCACATGGAAAGTGAAAAGAGGCGAGGAGTGTAGTGTGTCTATCTAGACAAATTTAGGTCTGTTTCTAGTGTGAAAGTATTTCATTCCGTCTACAAAAATAATATGAAATGTTGTTAACATGTTATATACTTCAATTACGTCTTTTACAAACGAGTTACACGGAGAATAAATAAATAAATCAAATAATAATAATAATAATAAAAGAAGAAGAAGTATATATATATATATATATATATATATATATATATATATATATATATATATATATATATATATATATATATATATATATATATATATATATATAAAAATAATAATGATAATGAGCCGTTCACATATCCTGATCAACCCCTTCCTTATTCATTGATGTCAGAAATGTCATAAAATTTTCACATCAATACAGTGTCCAACACACCGATGTATCATGTTGTCTTTTTAATTTCAGTTTCGATGAAAAAAGCACACGGGATTTTGACACAGTTACGTCATAGAATCGTTTGTAGTCGTAAGATTAAATTCTCATGGATTGAGAAAAAAATATACATGTTCCTGGCAACTCAAATTCGAGGTCGAATGGACATTATTATTTTTTTAATTTTTTTTTTTTAATTGGGGTCGAGTTTTCTTGTTCGTGGGTAATCTAAATTCGTTGGCATGCATATTACACCAAAAACAAAGACAATCAAGTCCCCTCGAAAATTAAGGATTTAAAGGAATTCAGTTTGATGTCTGTGGTGACTAGGTGAAAGGTATCGATACCAGGGGTGACTTTAAGGACTGGGACGGGCTTTCCTTATAACTTGATACAGGTAGGGCAGAGATGACTTACGCTCAACATCTTATAATCATGTTATTAATGATTTGCTATGAACATAATTAAATCAATGTTGGAATTATATTTAATCACATGTCTTATAGAAAAAAAAACCCCAAGAATATCTTTTTTCACGAGTTGTGAATAATGAATTTCCTTTCAGCGACTCCTCGCAATAAAGGTCAATTTCAACATCGTTAAATAATCAGCTGAGAAAAAAATCTGCTTAACTAATTTTCAGATACCTCATGTATGATTTGGGGAATGCTGTAGTTGATGAGATAGTTTTACACCTAATGAGATAGGTGAAACAGTTGATGAGATAGTTTTACACCTAATGAGATAGGTGAAATACCACCACCACCACCACCACCAACAAAAACATCATCAACAACCACACCACCAACATCAACAACAACAACATCAACAACAACAACAACATCAACAACAACCACACCACACCACCACCACCACCAACAACAACATTAACAACAACAACCACACCACCACCACCAACAACAACAACAACGTCAACATCAACAACCACACCACCACTAACAACAACAACATTAACAACAACAACAACAACAACCACACCATCACCACCACCAACAACCACACCACCACCATCAACAACATAACAAAATCCACACCACCACCACCAACAACAACAACCACACCACCACCAACAACAACAACCACACCACCACCACCAACAACAACAACCACACCACCACCACCAACAACAACAACCACACCACCACCATCAACAACAACAACCACACCACCAACAACAACAACAACTACACCACCACCAAAAACAACAACAACCACACCACCACCATCAACAACAACAACCACACCACCAACAACAACAACAACCACACCACCACCAAAAACAACAACAACAACAACCACACCATCACCACCACCCACAACCACACCACCACCATCAACAACATAACAAAATCCACACCACCACCACCAACAACAACAACCACACCACCACCAACAACAACAACCACACCACCACCACCAACAATAACAACCACACCACCACCAACAACAACAACAACCACACTACCACCATCAACAACAACAACCACACCACCAACAACAACAACAACCACACCACCACCAAAAACAACAACAACCACACCACCACCACCAACAACCACACCACCACCAACAACAACTCAACAACCACACCACCACCATCAACAACAACAACTATTACAACTTCTTACTTACTTACTCATGAGTAAGTAAAATTCTTCAGATACATATATTGAGATAGAATTCAGTAATATTCTAAATCGGAACATATTTACCATTGTATATCATTTACTGCTGCACTTTTGAATTTTATAACTTAATACCCGGGGTCATGGCATGCTCTGATACCTAGCTACACTGAAGGCTGTTTTATAATGTCTATAAAAGACAGTAATGACACACTGCATAGTCATACTGCTGTCATAAATGTGTGCCTGTTTGAGTGTGTATGAAGTTTGAATGAGTAGGAAATACAAAATATGCATAAGTGAATATCTGAATAAAAGAGAGAAATATTTGTTATAATTTTTTTTTTTTATTTTTAATTCTTAAAGTTTGTATGCCAAAGCATTAAAATACCCTTCTTCAATATCAAGTGTGTGTTTCAATATTTGTTACAAATGACACGTTTCGAATTTTGGGGGGGGGGGGGGGGGGGGGGGCACTAAGAGGTTCGTATTAGCACTGAAGGAAGTTGTTACTTCTTCTTCTTCTTTTAAATTTAAAATGACTTTTGAGAAATCCAAATTAACCTGTTTCTAATAATAAACCTTATTACATGTAAGTAAGATATTGTTGATAAGTTTCTAAATACTTTAATGAATTGGTTGAATATTTAGAAATGGGTTTCTTTGAAGGTAAGTAAACATGTCCACGTCGCTGGTCGTTTTTAAGAGATAAATCGATTTCCAATATTTTACTCCTAATTTAAATTCTACGAATGATTGGCATCGCTGTATACTAATTGTTGTCGCTAATTAGTGGCGCAGTTTTAGGGCAATCGCTACATACAGGCAAGTGATCTATCTCTATTTGATTTGTAGAATTCAACTTTGAAGTCAAATGTGACTCGATATCATTGATCCCGTCTATCTGGAATCTACCCGTCAATATTTATCAAAACACGACGCTAATTGGGCTCCTGCTTTTTGATCTGTAATAAGAATACAATCTTTCTGGAGTGAATGGACCGTTGTACGTTTCCTATACAAATCAAATGGTTTAAAATTACGTAATTTGGTAGATATGCAAATGGCGACATTACAGACTCATACTTCATGTTCAGAATGTGTAATGCTCACACACACACACACACACACACACACACACAGAGAGAGAGAGAGAGAGAGAGAGAGAGAGAGAGAGAGAGAGAGAGAGAGAGAGAGGATCACTTCTTTTGGCAGAAAATAAAAAATGCAATTCTTTTATCGAATCATTCGTGATTAAAATATGACTTTTAATCGCGTATTTCTGATTTCACAGTGTTGCCAGCCTCTAGAATAACAAGTGCCCGAGCCGACTAGGCGATAAGTAAAAAGAAAACAACGAAATTCGATGAGTGCTTCTCGTCTAACTATGCGGAGGGATGTAACCCGGAACTCACATTACGGAGTTAAAAAAAACAACTCGCATAATGAGCAATCATTCAGTATCAATTAAAAACTCTAATATTAAAGCATACAATCTCCCCCCAACTTTAGAGTAGAGCTTAATATTTGTGAAATCATATAAGTAAATCATAGTTTGTATACCTAGATATTGAAAATCACGAACTACTGTGAGTTTGTCAATTTTGTAAGTTTTCTAATATATATATATATATATATATATATATATATATATATATATATATATTAAAAATATCACAAAGCCGATTGAAAATATACTCGACTAGTTTCTTCAATTCTTCAGGAGTATAGAAACCAGTCAAGTATATACTCAATCGGCTTTGTGATATTTTTATTATACTACTACTGGTGTAGATTTTCTATACTTATTTCTAGATTATATATATATATATATATATATATATATATATATATATATATATATATATATATATATATATATAAGTTACAAATCATTCTCTTGCATTTTATAGCTTCAAACGGTTCCATTTACTCCAAATTTCTTTAAAAGTAATTCATTATTTGTAAAAATTCCAGTATATGAATTCTCTCTATTGTTTACAAACTGTATTCTATTTTTGTAAAAAATAAATTCATGATAATGTCACCATGGAAAAAAACTCAGGCGAATACCCAATGCTCTTTTAATTTGTACTCAACCCGAATTCTCCTTTTTTCGTCGCTAATCGATGTTCATTATAAATATTTCGTGTTGTTAAATGTCAACCACCATTGTTTCGTGGTAGAGCTTATCAATATATTGTACAATGAAACCGATATTCCCAGTTATTCTTTCCTATCCGGACTTGACTGGGGCACTACTTTTTTGTCGACTAACTACTTTATGTCGTATGAATTGACGTTGTATGGGCCAGGAATCTTTTCAACTGAACTAGATAAGAAATAACAAGGTCTTGTCATTATACCACTCGTAGAACTTTTTTTGTTCTTTAGAAAGGTCCATAAAAATATTGGCAGAACATTTCTACCCAATTCTTTCGATAACGAGCCTTGTAATTTACATCTTTGTGCAAATGTCAGCGAAAATGATCGTTTTTCGCAAATCACCTGTACCCTTTTTGTGCAGGGGGTTAAAATGAATAAAAGCCAGTTTGATTCCTTAACTTATACGTGTGTATGGTGCTGATCGTTGGTTTCTAGTCGGTAAAGAAATTAAATTGATTAGATTGATTAATGTTTGTGTCAATATCTGCTGAACTAAACTGTTATGATAGTTTTATCAGATACATGTGATTCTGTTCTACAAGAAAATAGTTTCAGACCAAAAAAAAAAAAAATTTAGCCGCGCCACTCAGTGCTGGTGTTTGCTTACAAAACCAAACCAATGATGCTATAGGTGATGTAAATGCAGTTTTGTTATCAGTAAAAATCTTTTAAATTTTATTGAGATCATGGTACGTTGTCGCTATCTAATAAATTTTTTTTTTCTTAGGTTCTTCGTCATGGAAAGCAATAAACGTTCATTGTAGTGATATTCCTAATATACCCAGTGCGGCGCTTTCTCCTTTGATTAGTAAATGTCCTCTGTCACATAAGATATTACTTTTTACCGTCAAGTTATTTTTCAGAACAAGCTAATGACATTCCTACATGTATGCCTCTTAAAAGTGTTACATGTATAACGCGTTTTTGTTAAACGCTTGTGCGTTGTCAAAACATTTCACCGTGGCTATAACAGTACGTATTTTTTAATGTGTTTGGCGAACATAACGTTAGAAAAAGCATATTCAACCCAAAGTGCTGGGCAAATTGTAACTGATCCATTCAAAAAAAAAAAAAAAGAAAAGATGTTTTAATTTCCAGTTCATGAAGCCGGAGGGAAGTATGTTTTCCTTCTGTTTTTGCCCATCCGTCCTTCATTTTGTCCCACCCTGCTTTGTTTTTGTTTTACAGATAAATTTCCATAAACGTTTTCACTATTGACTGCCTTTTTCAAAAGTAATGTTCCCTTTTTCAGGATTTTTTTTTTCAGCGATAGAAGCACGTGTTGCTTATGTTGTTGTCATTAATTCGTCCAGAGAATCAGATGAGGGATTGCTTCTAAAGGAAAACATACTGGCATCACATTATTCCAATGAACACGTTCATACACTGGCGCATTTGCTTTACAGATACAATTCCAGGAAAAGTAGCTTGTAAAAATGGCTAGTGTCTTTGGATGTTAATACAATTATGTTTTTACATTCTCAACAAATTCAAATCTTTACAAATAGATATTACTGCGGTACATACACAAATCCGAACATCTAAAAGGGGGCGTGGCAGATACAGGTACACGGTAGTTAACGTCCATTATAACCGAATTATCTCTGTACTAAATCACTAAATCCATATATAGAACGTTCAAACAAACATTTATTAAGGCAAAAATATTGGAAATGTAAATATCAAGGCATGACTTGTAAAATCTAATGTGTTAACTGATCTTACCCACAGAATTAATAGTAGAAAGTCCTGAGTCTTGGTATTAGTATCACACAAATAAATCACTGTGCGAGAGTTTGTATTAGAAATCATGTAATTTTTATTTGAAAGAATAAGATGATTGGTATTTGAAAACTGGTGATGTGTATTGAAATTCTTATTAATATACAAACATCCGATGATTTGTATTCAATACCTGTGATGTGTTTTTACCGCACATGATAACTTAATTTCAAATGTAAATCAAAGGATTTTCGAATCTCCAAATATCACGTTATGACAGAGATTCAAAATCTTCCTCGTAGGAATTACGTACGAAGCACACATAATATAGATGATAAACAGTAAAAATGTTGACTTTTCAGCATATTATATGCATGAAAATTATTGAAATGCGGAATAATTAATTCAGATTGCTTCCTGAATATTTCAACGTTAGAAATGCGTCCACACACTTTCCCCATGGTAGCTCGAAAAAAATGATAAGTCTTTGACGAAATTTTCACATATTATTACAGATGTCGAAATAATGGTTTTATACATGGGTTTGGGAGACATGCCCATTTAGAATCTATACTATATGTATTTATCTATTTTTGTTTTTATTTTTGCTTTTGTTTTTTTTTTTGTTTTTTTTTGTTTTTGTTTATTTGGGTTTTTTTTTTGTTTTTTTGTTTTTGTTTTTGTTTTTGTTTTTTTTTTTTGTTTTGTTTTTTTTTTGTTTTTTTTGTTTTTTTGTTTTTTTTTGTTTTTTTTGTTTTTTTGTTTTTTTTTTGTTTTTTGTTTTTGTTTTATTTTTCATATATAAATTTGCATTGCAGTACCGTTGATTAGAAATGATGTCTACCATAAAATAATCAGTAAAATTAGTAAAATCAATGACATTAAAGATGCACACTAAGATACTTTTTTTTTGGTTAGATTTTTTTCTTCAATGTCAGACGAGACCTACTTTTACAAAACACCGTGGTAAAAATTAAACGGAATCCCAATATAATATTTAAATTAATAGCATTGGGTAAAACAGAGACAACGTACTGATATTTAAAATAATGGTAATGTTGTTTTTGGATTTATTTTTTGATGTGTTATATATTGAAATATATTTTTCACTGGAGAATATTTGCTCGATTCGTCACTCAAATTATAAAATACATCACATTTTACACGATGACGTCATTCTGACCTCCCGTGGACCGCGATCAGTCACTATACTGTGTAGAATTCAATTAGCCACAAAGTTGTATGCAATAGTAATTTTTAATGTAGTTTAAAGGTTTCATTTACAAAAAGCCTGCAAAATGTTGCATATTTTGGTGCTTGAAGACTTGTTCTCTAGTACTTTCTGTCGAAACAACTTCAAAGTCAATCCTACAAAGGCCGTGAAATAAACAAGACATGCCTAACCTACTCACATTTTCTGTTGTCAAGATTCATTGCGAGGCATCATCTAGAATAACTATGATTTCAAATTTGAAAAATAATTTTACATTAATTCATATTAATATTTAAGTTTTTCAAAGAACTAAAGTGGCCGCCTTCAAAGCTCGAGAGACTCATCGGTAGTTCTCAAGTGATTTGTATTTTTCAGTTTCTCAGTGTTTATTCATATTTCTATAAATTAAGTAATTTGCACTTTGTCTCGTTCCATGAAATCATATGGAATGAAGTTAATTTTCAATCTATGTTTTACAATATATTATAACTTGGGGGAAATATTACGCTTTTTGCGGATTATAAAACAAATACGGCACAAATTATGTATTATTCAAAATTCATATAACAAGTCATCGTCTTTAAATTAATATATATATATATATATATATATATATATATATATATATATATATATATATAAATCAACAAGATTCAAAAATATAAATGTGCATTTTTAAAATCTGATTTTAAAAATATAAACCGTAAGGTTTACGATATGAATAACATACAAATTCACGGCCTGCTTCAATACGTATAGCAAAATTTTGATGGAAAAAAAATTAATGCATCATTTCACACGACATACACTGGAATTTTTTCATAGTTTTAAAAGTAGGTTATCAGTACTGTGCAGTTGTAAAATTACACAGTATTATACGTTCCAGGACAAAAAAAAAAAACGAAAAAAAACCCCAACCTTTTGCTCAGTTTTATAAGTTACGTGATGCATGATAATTTGATTAGCTAACTAGGACATGGTCGTAGATTTCAAAGAGTCCTGTGTCCATCCGAGCCATTAAAGGCTTACTGCAAGGCCAGGGAACATTCAAAGAAAGCTTCATGTTTCTGCGAGACCCCCGGAACCTGTTGACTGTCGGTATCACTCGGAAACAAGTACTGCTTATCGATAAACCGCGCCGCTCTGCAGAACAATTGTATCCCACTCTGCACTACCACGGTGTCGTCATTAGGCACTGACATGCTATAGAGAGGATGTCACCCCAATCCAGAAACACGGTATGCAGTTACATAAAAATTACACAATACCGTGTACATGTGACATCCATCAAATCTTGATTTGCCGCTCAATTATTCCCAAACAAATACCCCGTTGTGCTCGAACGCATTTGGACTTGTAAATAGCTGGGTGTTCTTTACTTATTGCGCAACCAATTAAACAGAGGGGGGAGTGGTAAGGGTGTATGACGGTCATAACTAGCTGCACATTTGAGTTGTGTTGGTGTTGTTAATTATATAGAACAGCTGATTGATGGAGTGCAAATATGGTAATAATGTATGTAAGCAGTGATTTGTGGTCACCGGTGTTTATTCTGCTGTTAAAACATTAGTGATTTACGGACGTTTAGGATTGGAAAATGCGTTTGATTGCATATCATTTTCTGAAATAGTGCTAGTGTATGATGACTACATCCGACACGTGTTCTAATAGTACACGACTTACGAGTTAATACCAGTAAAATGTTCACCGATAAAATCATAGAGGACTCCCAAGATTTACGTAAAAGAGTTGTAAACAAATATTGATAATTAATTTGAAAATAAGTTGGGGAACTATGTCTCAAGAATAAAGATGGTTTTTTTCCCTGAAATGTGAGCGCAGTAAAACTGTTTATATATGTATATTAAACAACCCAATAATCCAACAGAAACAATGCATTGTCTCAGCTGAAACGTGAAAACTGTTTATAAATTAACCCAAAGGAAGTAGTGGATTGTTTTATGTGCATATAACACACCAACTCATTGACCCAACGTAAGCAATGAATTCTCGCAGCTAAAACGTGAAAAAATGACTTAATCTGCATTACGGATACACGCTTAAGAAACAGTGGTTTGTCTAAAACACGAAAAATGACTTAACCCACATTAATCAGTATCAATGATGATGCATCTTGTTCCTTTATGTTTCGTGATGGCGGATATATACCCAATAGGCTTGAAGAAGGTTTTGCACGATATGTTTGAAGCTGATTAAATAAACCTCCTACCTCGGTGATGATGTGCCATACTTCAAAAAAAATAAATAAGAAAACCCCTCTTTCATTTCGGAAAAAAAAATCCTTTACACATCACAATTATAGTTGTAAATTAATAAATTAAATACTACAGGATTTCACAATACAGAAATACACACAGTAAAACTTAATAGTCAATCTTCAAATGGAACATCTATCAACGTACATACAGTAGACTTATAACAGAGGAAATGTTATGAAGCGCAAATCATTCTACGAAAACAAGATATATATATATATATATATTACATTTCAGCATTTTGTTTTAAAAAAAAAAACATAATTATGCTCCTATATTCCATAACGATAGACAAACAATCACATACAGATATACACTTATTATCAAACATAAATTTTTTGTTGTTGTCAATTTTAAAAAGTAGGTACCGTCTATTTAAAAGATACTGGAAAAATGACGAAATTCAATGAGACGTAATATTTTTTTTTCGAAAAGTATCATTTTTCTATCACATCTTATGTGTTATAATGGCGAATGACGATAAATGAATAGAGAGAGAGAGAGAGAGAGAGAGAGAGAGAGAGAGAGAGAGAGAGAGAGAGAGAGAGAGAGGAAACCTATTCTCTCCAATGTTTGTGAAAAAATAAAATAAGAGAAACTAAGATATTTCTCTTCGGGTTTTGTTTCTGTTTACTTTGAATTAGGTTCCCTGATCGCTATGAACATCAATGAAAGAGGTATAGTGATAAAGAATCACCTTTTCGAAAGCCATTTTCTAGAAATAACTCTTCTGATAGAAATCCGGTTTGAGTAAATCATAATTTCATATTCCACTTCTGTCCAAGTTAATTAGAGGTAGAGAGTGCTATGCACTAATGTCTAGAATACAGAATCTAACGGCTTTTAAAAGTCTATCAAAATAAGTAAGTCTGGAATTTGATGTTTTTCTTTGTATTTAGGGTGGGACACCGGTACTCGGTATCAATACCGTACCGAGGACTTGTTTCAATATTTGCCGGTAAAATACCGTTTCATTTCATATCGGTAATAATATCGGTACACACACACACACACACACACACACACACACACACACACACACACACGCACACACACACACACACACACACATATATATATATATATATATATAACCACTCTTCAAAGTTTTAATCCATTTCTATATTGAATATCCAAAAAGCGAGCTTTTTAATGTTAGACTAATTGACGAAACGCAACATACGACACCTCAACTTGACATTTCAGTGATTCAGGTGTAATTTTCAGTAAATTGAAAATTCTCGAGAGGTATGTTAAACAATATACAATTAATCAATCAATAAAGTATATCTAATTAGCATTACTTTTAAAACTTTAGTTTACACCATTTATTTTAATTACTGAACAGAAGCGATAACTCATCAGGTTTTCCCTATCTTCGTGTAATAGTGTCACCGTAATTTTACTGTAAACAAACCGATTGAAGCGTAAACGTGAAAATAAACACGAAAACTTTTAGTTTCATTACTGAGTCTTTAACGACATTTATTATGAGTTATTGAATATTAAGATTGCGGAATCGGGGTCGGGGAAAAACGTTGAGATTACGAAGATAGTTATCTCAGTTTTTCAAACCTAATTATAACTAGGTTTTATTTGTGTCTAACGTTTTGTTTCTCATCTAAAAAGGTTAACAACCCCAAAATTGTAAAGTCTATTTATGCCACACTCTATGCATCAGTTACTTTTTGATTATAGATATAGAAAATGATATGGTATCGTTTCAAAAGTATCGGTATGGTATCGTACCGTTTCGTCCTTAATGGTATCCAACCGTATGTGTATTGCATCATGTCTTATACTGTTGCGATATAAAATTTTGTCGAATGAATCGTCCTTCGTTTTGTTTGATAAAACATAGCTTGTCCTTTGTCTTGTTTTATAAAACACAGCTTGTCCTTTGTTTTGTTTTATAAACCAGCTTGTCATTTGTTTTGTTTTATAAAACAGCTTGTCCTTTGTTTTATAAAACATAGCTTGTCCTTTCTGTAGATCTGCCAGAGGCAATTATATATCAGACCAATTTTTAAAGAAAATTTTGGTTTATCTTTCAAGGAAAACAAGTACAGTTCTTATAACGACTAGGCTATTGTTTGACATTTATAAGCTAGGAGCGCCTCCGTGGCCGAGTGGTTAAAGCATTGCGCTCAAAATCACAAGGCCTCTCACCTCTAGTCGGCATGGATTGGAATCCCCGTTTGCCCCGATATATGTGAGAAAGTTTGCCAGTTTACTTTCGGAAGGTCGGTGATCTCTTCTTGGGTACATTGCATCTGGGTTCTCTCCTCCACCTACAACAACTGGACGCCACCAGATAACTGAAAAATTGTTGAGTGTGACGGAAAACAAACAAACAATCAACAATCGACAGCCTACTGACAAAAAAGTTGATGTTACAGGGGTTTGTACAATCTCATATAAAGTCAGCATTTCGCAAATTTTACGGTCGATTAAACGATCTCTTTTGCTAAACTGCTAACAGCTGTTAAAGAGTCACTTCAGCGATACTGTTCTACTACATATTCCAGAAGTGGTGTCAATCAGATGTGGATTTTCAGAAACTTTAAGGATCATTTGGAAAATCTAAAGTCTCAGGATTTTCTAAAATTGACAGCGTCAAAACGTATGATTTCTCCACACTTTATACAACAATTCCTTACCATAATTAAAATCTAGACTTTTTCAGATAATAGATAATTGCTTTTTGAACAGAAATGGCACTCCAAAATACAAATTTCTAGTGATTGGAAAACAAGGTACATATTTTGTTAGACACCACTCCGATAGCCCACACAAGTACTCTGAAGCAGACATTAAGAGTATGCTTGGCTTTCTTGTAGATAACATTTACGTAGTGTTTGGAGATCAAGTCTTTCAACAACCCATTGTCATTATCATGGGCACTAATTGTGCTCCCTTATTGGCAGACTTATTTTTATATTCATATGAAGCGGAATTTGTTCAGAAACTGTTACAGGATAAAAACAAAAACTTGCCGTGTCCTTCAACCATACATATAGATATATTGATAACATCTTATCAATCAACAATCATAATTTTCATAATTGCGTCCATTTGATATATCCCGATGAAATCGAAATAAAGGACACTACAGAATCTGACGTGTCTGCTTCATGATTGATTGATTATTTATTGCTTTCCGCCACACTCAACAATTTTTCAATTATCTGGTGGCGTCCAGTTTTTGTTGACGGAGGAGAGAACCCAGATACAATGTACCTGGAAGAGACCACCGACCTTACGCAAGTAAACTGGCAAACTTTCACACATAACGCCGCGGCCGAGATTCGAACACGCGCCGACAGAGGTGAGAGGCCTTGTGATTTTGAGCCCGATGCTCTAACCACTCGGCCACGAAGGCCCCTTGTCTGCTTCCTATTTGGATATTTTACTTAATATTAACTCTAATGGTAGACTGACAACTACATTATATGACAAGCATGATGACTTCAAGTTTGCAATTATCAACTTTCCATATCTATGGAAAAGCCATTGTGCAGATGCTAAAGCCTACTGCATGCAAGAACTACAGAGAGTATGCAAAAGAGAGCTTACTGTTAGTATCCTGGACAATTTCTTTTACATAAAACAGATATATGTTATGATACAATGATGTTAGTGTTATGGACAATTTCTGTTGCATAGAACAGAAACATGTTATACTACAATGCTGTAAGTATCCTGCACAATTTCTGTCACACAGAACAGATACATGTTATAATACCATACTGTTAGTATTATGGACATTTTCTTTCACATAGAACAGATAGATGTTCTAGTACAATATTACTACAGTAGTCTGAACAATTTCTGTCACACAAAACAGATACATGTTCCACTATGATACTGTTAGTATCCTGGACAATTTCTGTCAAATAGAACAGATACATGCTACACTACAATATTGTAAGTATCCTGGACAATTTCTGTCACATAGAACAGGTACATGTTATACTATGATGCAATAAGTATCCTGGATAATTTCCATGAGATAAAACAGATACATGTTAAACTATGATACAATAAATATTCAGGACAATTCCCATCACACAGAACAGATACATGTTACACTACAATACTGTAAGTATCCTGGACATTTTCTGTCACATAGATCAGATACATGTTACACTACAATATTGCAATCAGCCTGGACAATTTCTGTCACACAGAACAGATACATGTTACACTACAATACTGTAAGTATCCTGGACATTTTCTGTCACATAGATCAGATACATGTTACACTACAATATTGCAATCAGCCTGGACAATTTCTGTCACACAGAACAGATACACATTACATTACAATACTTTAAGTATTGTGGACAATTTCTGTCACGTAGAACAGATACATGTTATACTAAAATGCGGTAAGTATCCTGGACAATTTCTGTCACATAGAACAGATACATGTTACACTACAATATTGGAATAAGTCTGGAAAATTTCTGTCACACAGAACAGATACACATTACATTACAATACTGTAAGTATTCTGGACAATTTCTGTCACATAGAACAGATACATGTAACGCTACAATGCTATAGACATCCTGGACATTTTCTATCACATAGAACAGTTACATGTTACACTACAATATTGCAATAAACCTGGACAATTTCTGTCATATAGAACAGACACAAGTTATAATATGATACAATAAGTATCTTGGACAATTTCTGTCACACAGAACAGATACATGTTACACTACAATACTGTAAGTATCCTGGACATTTTCTGTCATATAGATTAGATACATATTTTACTATGATGCAATAAGTATCCTGGACAGTTTTCCTCAGATAGAACCGATATATGTTAAACTATGATACAATAAGTATTCTGGACAATTCCCATCACACAGAACAGATACATGTTACATTACAATACTGTAAGTATCCTGAACAATTTCTGTCACATAGAACAGTTACATGGTACACTACAATATTGCAATAAGACTGGACACGTTCTGTCACATTGAACAGATACATATTATAATACAATACTGTATATCTCCTATACAATTTCTGTCTCTTTGAACAGATATATTTTATAGTACAATATTACTACAGTAGCCTGGGCTATTTCTGTCACAAAGAACATACATGTTATAATACAATACTGTTAGTATTATGGACAATTTTTGTCACACAGAACAGATACATGTTATACTACAATATTGCAAATAGCCTCGACAGTTTCTGTTACACAGAACAGATACTAACAGCATAATAGTATAACATGTATCTGTTCTATGTGACAGAAATTGTCCGGGCTAATTGCAATATTGTAGTGTAACATATATCTGTTCTGTGTGATGGAAATTTGTCCAGGATCTTATTGTATCATAGTTTAACATGTATCTATTCTATGTGACAGAAATTGTCCAGGATTGATTGATTGATTATATACTGTTGAACGTCCTGCTCAAGAATTTTTCATTCATATGGAGACGTCACCATTGCCGGTGAAGGGCTGCAAAATTTAGACCTATGCTCGGCGCTCAGGGCCTTTGAGCAGGGAAGGATCTTTATCATGCCACACCTGCTGTGACATGGGACCTCCGTTCTGCGGTCTCATCCGAAGGACCGCCCCTTTTAGTCGCCTCTTACGACAAGCCAGGGGTACGGAGGATCTATTCTAACCCGAATCCCCACGGGATACTATCAGTATAGTATTATAACATGTATCTGTTCTATGTGACAGAAATTGTCCACGATACTTACAGTATTGTAATGTAATGTGTATCTGTTCTGTGTGACAGAAATTGTGCAGGATATTTACAGTATTATATTATAATATGTATCTGTTCCATGTGACAGAAATTGTCCTGGCTAATTGCAACATTGTAGTGTAACATGTATCTGTTCTATGTGACAGAAATTGTCCAGGCATATTGCAATATCGTAGTGTAACAAGTATCTGTTCTATTTAACAGAAATTGTCCAGAATACTTACAGTATTGTAATGTAATGTGTATCTGTTCTGTGTGACAGAAATTGTGCAGGATAATTACAGTATTATATTATAATATGTATCTGTTCAAGTGACAGAAATTACCCAGGATACTTACAGTATTGTAGTGTAGCATGTATCTGTTCTATGTGACAGAATTGTCCAGGATACTTACAGTATTGTAGTGTAGCATGTATCTGTTCTATGTGACAGAATTGTCCAGGATACTTACAGTATTGTAGTGTAGCATGTATCTGTTCTACGTGACAGAAATTGTCCACGATACTTACAATATTGTAATGTATCATGTATCTGTTTTATGTGACAGAAATTATCCAGGATACTTACAGTACCGTATTATAACAAGTATCTGTTCTGTGTGACAGAAATTGTCCAGGATATTTAAAGTATTGTATTATAAGATATATCTGTTCTCTGTGTCAGGAATTATCCAGGATACTTACAGTATGATATTATAATATGCATCTGTTCCATGTGCCAGAAATTATCCAGGCATATTGTAATATTGTAGTGTAACATGTATCTGTTCTATGTGACAGAAATTGTTCAGAATAATTACAGTATTGTAATGCAATGTGTATCTATTCTGTGTGACAGAAATTGTCCAGGATATTTACAGTATTGTATTATAACATGTATCTGTTCTATGCAACAGAAATTGTCCAGGCATTTTGCAATATTGTAGTGTAACATGTATCTGTTCTATGTGACAGAATTGTCCAGGATACTTACAGTATTGTAGTGTAACATGTATCTGTTCTATGTGACAGAATTGTCCAGGATACTTACAGTATTGTAGTGTAACATGTATCTGTTCTACGTGACAGAAATTGTCCACGATACTTACAATATTGTAATGTATCATGTATCTGTTTTATGTGACAGAAATTATCCAGGATACTTACAGTACCGTATTATAACAAGTATCTGTTCTGTTGGACAGAATTTGTCCATGATACTTACAATATTGTAGTGTAACATGTGTCTGTTCTATGTTATAGAAATGGCTAGGATGTTTACAGCATTGTATTATAACAAGTATCTGTTCTATGTTACAGAAATTGTCCACGATACTAACGGTATTGTATTATAACATGTATCTGTTCTATGTATCAGGAATTGTCCATGATACTTACAGTATCGTAGTATAACGTGTATATGTTCTATGTAACAGAAATTGTTCAGGATAATGAGAGTGTTGCAGTGTTAGATAAACAGTACTTTCTTTCTTTTCTTTTTTCTTTCTTTTTTTTTTTTTTTAGAAAAAAACCTATGTACTACAGTACCATAATATCAACAGTAATGTAGTGCTTTCTTCTTAAAAACACACATCTATGTACTAGGCCTATGTTTGTAGTAACGTCCAGCCATGTAAAATGAATATTATGTAGAAATATGATCCTGTCTTGATTACCAAACCTCGGTCTGTAATCACCGAATTCATCTGCAATATAGTCAATATGCATGTAACTAAACTAATGTCCTTTTGTTTTGTAATTACCCCCTCGTGCGATCGTGCTACTTCATATTGTCTGCTCTTTCGAATTTCCTCGACAAAAACCTCGAAATGCACACCCTAAAACGTCACTGTTCTATGCATTCCGTTTTGACCAGAAATTTGTCCACTAATATACCTCAGAGATCGACGCTTGGAAAAGGCCGCATCGAGTCTGTGGAACTCTTTGCCTTTTAAACTCAGACAGTGTACTTCACTGTCAAGTTTTAAAGTTAATCTCAAAACGTATCTTTTTAGATTAGCTTTTAATTTGTGATTGTTTTACTCAAATGGATTACTTTACTAAAAAAAAACCCAAAAACAAAAACAAACAACCCTGTATTTTAGTATTATGATCATATCCTTTATACGTATTTAATTATTCCTAAGGGTTGTTTTAAATTGTTTTATATGTTATTATGCATGAAAATCATTTCATTACATAAAGCGCTAAATTTTATTCTATTCACATGTATAACGTATGTTCACATGTATTTTATTATATTATCTGTAAAGCGCTTTAGAAGACAGAGATCAATAGAGCGCTATATAAATCTATTGAATTACGATTACAATTTCGACCTTTTGGATGATGCCCTAAGAAATGTTAAAGCATTAAGTGCTTTTCATATTTTTTTTTTTATTTAAGGTGAAGGACAGTCACACTGACTGATTCTGAGTCTCATTGAATTAAATGAACTTTCTTCTTAAAAACAATTATACATTATACTATATGTGAATTTTACTATACTGATTTTCTTTTTTTTTTTTTTTTTTTGAAAAATATGACTTCACAATTCTTTAAAATTCTTAACAGGCAAATCAAATAAATTAATAGATGAAAAAAAAATTCGTTTGTTTGATCTTCAAAATCCTACTGAAGATGGGAGGAGTGGGGTGTTAATGACGCGTAACTCGATTTTATTTAAAAAAAATTATTCCCCCCAACCTTCCATTTCATAATTCATGGTGGTGATGTTGGTAGTGACGTAATATTGTCTAGAGGGAGGAGTCAATTTTTTTTTTTAATTCACACCTCGAACTTACATTCTTACCATTCACTTCCCTCGTATGAAAAAAAAGGGGGGGGGGTTTACTAAATTCATCTGCAAGTACAGACACACATTAGAGAAAATG
>JAMZEH010000091.1:407500-440000 GCA_024699665.1 Ostrea denselamellosa
GGGACGTAAAACAAAACAAACAAACAAATACATTGAGATCCAACCAAAGGTCAAAATTATAATTTCTCTGATACAGTTTTTTTCTGCTCGTTCGAGGATATCAATAGCCACTGAGTAATGTGTATAATACAGAGTACCGACAGGGAGATTTCCGGTCGCACTCGCTGACTGAATAAACTAAGTCCTACTTATTCAACATCAATGAAAAAAAAGTCCGACTGAATAAGCAAACAAACATGAAAAATGTTAATATATGACAATTAAAATATAATATTTGCTATTTTTGAATTTCTTTCACCCCTTTATAAAACAACTACCCAGCGATTAGCGAAAACCCACTAAAATTGTTGCTATTTTTGTAAAGACACTCACATTTTATATAAGTGTTCCATCAACTTACTCTAATATTGATATATGAATGCATATAATCAATGTGATGAAATTCCTTGTACGCAATTGTTTACTTGCTTACAGTGTATTTTATGTTGATTCGTATAAAAAGTCAGATCTGTTGAAATGATACGCTAAATAACGATTTTTTCTGCAATATATCAATACTGGGGATCTAGATATCATTAACGGTTTGTCTAATTGAAGACGTACATGTAATTGAAGACCTAGGGAAGACCTACAAAATTGTAGGATATATAGGTGAAAGCATTGCTGGACTGGGACTTCGTGTAGGTTATTTTAAACTTATTTTCGGAAGAGTTGTGAAGATATATTCTCATATTTTTTTTAAAAATGAAACAGTGTAAGGAAACCAAGAGTACCAACAGACAAGAAAAATGTTTGGAGAATGCATTCCCAAACTTTGTGTATTTTTTGTATCAGACATAGAGTCTCAAATTGTATCACAGAGTGCATCATTGTTTGCTGTTTTAGTGACTAGTACTTCATACATATGAAAAGTGTATAATGTGAAGATGGAGTATCAGTTCCTCATTGACAATGTCTTTGGTGGTCAGGTCTTCCAACGATCTGTTGCAATTCCCATGGGCACAAATCGTGTTCCTTTGTTGGCTGGCCTGTTTTTATATTCTTATGAAGCGGAGTTCATCCGGAAGCTACTGCATGAGAAGCGGGGGCCTCTTGTTGTGGTCTTCGGTTCGACATTTAGAAATATTGACGACGTTTTATCTATTAACAATGAACATTTTCATTCATATGACAATGCGATACATCCCAGTGAACTTGAAATAAAAGACACCACGGAGTCTTCCACTTCTGCTTCGTACTTAGATATTTTACTGAAAATAGATGTTGGCAGTAAACTAACAGCTCAACTTCATGACAAACGAGATGATTTCAATTTCTCCGTCGTCAACTTCCCTTATCTATGTGACAATATTCCGTTATCGCCTGCATATGGTGTTTGTGTCTCCCGGCTGATTCGATACGCAAGCGCTTGTTCTACATGTGATCAGTTTTTAAATCGATGCAGGCTACTGACAAAGAGGTTGATGTTAAAGAGGTTTGTACAGTCTCGTCTAGTGTTAGCATTTCGCAAATTTTATGGTTATTATAACGATCTAGTTGCCACTACAACTTTCCATTAGGTCAAATGCTGTCTGTTTCATACCGATTATTTTTCTTAGTTACGACATCCCGTATTACAATCGGGGGATATGGATCGATGAAGTTGAGATTGTCAATAAATATCATAAATCTTTTGGAAGGTCAGGCACGTACATTGAGAACCGGTAGTATCAATTTCAGAGTACTTTTATTATCTTCCTCACCGACTATATGTCCACACTGTTACCCACTACAAGGGATTAAAGTAATGTTTGCTCCTTTTGTACGACATAAAGCAATTTGGGATAGTTTAGCTATTCTAAAAGCTATTCCTCATGTGAGAACCGGTTTACTTCTTTAAATATAAAAGCAAACAGAATTTTTTTGATGGTACATACATTATTTAGTGGCAGATCAGAGGGAGGGGTGGACACGGAATTGCACATCCCACCCTTTGGTTGGATTTTTTTTTAACAACAAAGTTGGTTTTTTTTTTGTTTTGTTTTGTTTTTGTTTATTTGTTTGTTTGTGTAGTCGCACTTCATGCTTCATTTTTGTAACAATAATAACACTGTATTAACACTCACAATAACTGTCGAGTGGAGATGTCTGGTTGATGTACAATGGTTGCTTCTTTTGCTTGGCTACAAGTCTTCTGATTCTGCTTTAAGATCAATTCTGTTCAATGCTTGGTTGTCTGGGTTGCTTTCAGTACAAAAGCTGGCTTGAAGTATATGAAGCTGTTCCTTTTCCTTCATAAAGGAAGATTGAATCCGTTTAGGTTTTTGTTGGCAGGTCACCTCGGAGTCTGAAAATATCAATTAGTTATCTTTAATATTGCATTACACAGGTTATGAATCAAGCTGTAGTATATATAATCATGTCGAAACTTCTCCATGAATCTTAAAAGAATTGAATTCAAGCAATATGACAAAATATACAATTAGACGCTGGAGAGAAAAAGAGACACGGAGATAACATTTTTTGCAGAATACATACACATCTACAGTTATTATTGAAAGGGGTTACGTACTGCAAGAATACAATATGGAAAGGAATAGTGCAATATGGAAAGGGTAAAAGTGCTGCAAGAATACAACATGGAAAGAGGTAAAGAACTGCAAGTGATAAAAAAATCTGTTTACACCACAAAAGGATACAATGTGCACCTATATGGAAATTTATTGAACTGATCTAAGATTACACCTGACATTTATCTTTTCCCCGATACTTCAGCATTAAGCTATCATATTTTGTTCAGATGTTGAAAACTTGGGGAAAATAGCAGCGTTCGGTGTTAGTAATACACAAGATATCTTAATCTCGGTGTTGTGGTTTTGTTCTAAATACGTGTATACCGTGTAGTGGCGGATCCAGATTTTCAAAAGTGGGGAACATGTGAATGTCAAGTATCGGTAGAAATATTCAGCAATTTGGGCGACAAATCTGAAGTTTCACTAATGTTATTTTGCAAATTTGTAGCTAAAACAAGGGACTGGTCCCCTCTATATTCGCCACTGCCGTGCATTTATCTTCCAAAGCAGTCAAGTATGGTTTTGAAGGAATGAAAACCATGATTATTAATTTCTTAATATTGTTATCTTATATTTGGAAAGTTACAGATGAAGATTGAGTTTCGTTATGCTTGACCTACTTTGGACTGAATAATCCTCTCGGTAGGGGACTTTGTATTGCCTGCAATACCCTAATAATGCTAGTTTATTTAATGAATTTCAGAAGGCTTGCAAATCTGTAGTTTGGTAGGGGGTTTCGGGAGTTTTATGATTTAATTAATGTATTTCTTCATTTACCAGCATTAGTTATGCAATAGAAGATATATTAATAAGCACAAAAATATACTTCGAAACCAATACTAGTCCATACGTGAATTTTTCCACACCAGAATATAGACTGAATTCTATGATTATGGATTTTGTTCATCACAGGCTCTTTAAACCACCGAGGGTTTTGGATGATATTACTTTCAAATCAAGCCGCAAGTTCCTTAAACGTAAATTTACTAACAAAAGAATTGATGCCGTCAACATAAGCAACATTTTTCATCATGAAAAAATATGTCTTGTATTCCAAAATATTTCAAGTTCCAAGTCTACACCTTGTATTTCCAGCAAATATACTTCCACTATCGCATCCAAATTTTTAACTACAAACAAACTTTGTAGTGGCTAGATATACACCATCCTATACTCAATCCACCTACGTTTTCTTGTTCTTAGTCTTCTTTTAACTATGTCACTAATGGCAATGTTGATATAGTTAAAAATAAAGACCACATATACTAAAAGTTCCTAAATTCAGTGAACAGCAGTCTTTCAATTGGCGACAGAATTTCAGCAACTGTGTATAATATCGGTTTTATTAGGTTGTATTTAAATATTGTTTTATTAGGTGGTATTTAAATATTATGACTTGTTTGCAGTGACCTTTTTTGATATCATTTGGTAGGTTGTATATTGTTTAAAAGAATTATTTCACTTATATGGTGATGTCAACTTTGCCGGTGA
Organism: Ostrea denselamellosa; assembly: GCA_024699665.1. NCBI lineage: Eukaryota > Metazoa > Mollusca > Bivalvia > Ostreida > Ostreidae > Ostrea > Ostrea denselamellosa. Next base: position 411,544 of record JAMZEH010000091.1, read on the forward strand.
AGGGCCGTAAAATTGAAGCCTATGCTCAGCGCTTATGGTTGTTGAGTAGGGAGGGATCTTTGTCTTGATACACCTGCTGTGACACAGGGCCTTGATTTTTACGGTTTCATCCGAAGGACCGCCCCATTTAGTTGCCTCTTACGACAAGCAAGGGGGTACTGGGGACCTATTCTAACCCGGATACCCACGTTTAACTGAAACCATTTGTGGTGGTTTATAGTAGGGGTGTAAAATTCTGTTTAAGGAATACGAAAAAAAAATGTATAAAACCTGACATTTTGTGGGAACTCCATTCACATCATTTTGAACATCTCTTTATTTAACCCCTTTGCAAATCTAACATTAATTGCAGGAAATGGAATTGGCATTATCCTACTAAATGGGGGGGGGGGGAGGGGGGGGGCTTACTCTATAGCAGAGTTTTCCCCAAGATGATTTGGTCCTAACTTTGGAGAGCTTGGCTTTCTAGTGAGGAAAATACTACAGCTTGGAGGCACCATATGGCCAGTCTTCCAGGAGGAAAAGGGCCACAGCTAACACTACCGGTGCTATAAATACGTAACTGACACATTAACTTCCTTACCAAGATTTTCCCCATGTGTCTATCAACTGTTTGTAACATAGCTTTGATGAACTATAGTATGATTACTTTTTAGAAGTAATTAAGTAGTCATTATGTAGATAAAATATATCGATAAAGTGTCTCATTGTAACTAAGGACCCAAGGATGGGATGCTGTTCCCCCTTTTTAATGAAAAGGTTTTTAAGTAGAAAACTCTTTTACCTCCCCCTGTGTCAAACTCCAGTCAATGCAAATTCTGTTGAAAGGCATTGCACACAAAACAGGTAACTCTGCTCTCAGCACCCAGTCTAAATTTCATATCATCTAATTGTGTTTACAGCACTTCGTTCCAAATTCACTGTAGACGAAAAACAAGAGCTCCATGGGTCACATCGCTCATCTGAGTCACCTTGACTTGTATTTAGATATTTTCCCTATATATCGGAATGTAAAGTAAAACCTTGATTCCCTATTGTGGCCCCAGCCTTCCCATATGGGTCATGATTTTTAAAAATGTTAATCTGCATTATGTCGGGAAGCTACTATGTAAATTTGAAGTTTTCTGGACCAGTGGTTCTTGAGAAGATTTTGAAAGATTTTCCCTGTATATTAGTATGCAAAAAATTTTATTCCCCATTTGGCCCCATCCTACCCCGTGGCCATGATTTTAACTAACTAGAATCTGCACCATGGCAGAAAGCTTCCATGTAAATTTGAATTTGTCTGGCTCAATAGTTCTTGAGAAAATGCAAAGGTTATTTCCCTATATATTCACATGCAATACTTTGATTCCCTATTGTGGCCCCACCCTACCCCTGGGGTCCATGACTTTCACAAACTTGAATCTCCACTACATAAAGGAGCTTCCATGTAAATTTGAATTTGTCCGGCCCAGTGGATTTTAAGCAGAAGAAATTCAAATTACTCCATTTTTTTTTTGCATTTTTGTGATTATCTCCTATTTCAAGGGGACACAGCCCTTCATTTCAACAAACCTGAATCACATTTACCAAAGGACTATACCAAATTTGATTGAAATTGGCCAGTTGGTTTTAGAGAAGATTTTTTAAATTGCTATTGTACTTTCGCTATTTGCTATTATCTCCCTTTGGAAAAAGGTGTTGCCCTTCATTTGAACAAACTTGAACCCCCTTAATGCAAAGATTACTTTTGCCAAGTTTGGTTGAAATTGGCCCAGTGGTTCTAGAGAAAATAAAAATATGAAGTTTACAATGACAACAATGATGGACAACGGAAAGGTTTGATCACAAAAGCTCACTTGACCCTTCCGTACAGGTGAGCTAAAAAGAGAAAATAAAACTGAGTAGAGAAATATTCAGAATATTTTTACAGTACCAACTAGCACTCATGAAATGTACCTGATTTAGTCTTGTCTGTTGTAAATGTTGTCATCTTTGACAATGCAGTTTTCCTTCTTCTGAAGGAGTGCTGTAGAAACTACAACAGAGACAGTCTGCATGTCAGCACTCGTCATTAACGAGACGAAAATATCTATCTAGGATTATTTCCAGATCTGACATTCACTCTACAAGTCAATCATATTGCATCTTAACAAAATTGATATTTTTCCTTGTAAATATTTCTTGCTATTTCTTACTATAGATGTTCAGTTGCGTACATGGCAGATATAAATGACAAGATTCTTAGTCTGCTGTGCACTAGTTTTAACAAAGTCATTCACTAAAATTGGTGTTTCAATTCAATTCCTTTTTTTTGAATAAGCATTACAACGTAAATCCATACAGATCAAAATACTAATTACAATACCAGGTGTGCTTTTTACTTTAGTAGAAAACCATGTACAATAAGCTTCAACTTTAGGTAAAATATACTAACCAACTCAACAGCACATACAAGCTGTTCTACAAACTCCGTATAAAATAAATAAAGACAAAGAGAGGGGAGGAAGGGGGGATTGGTGTCTCATAAATCTTTTTGATCATCCTATTTTGCTCACTGGACTGGTTTACACAGCTCTGGTATGTCAATATAGTTTATCAGATATATATCTCACTGCAACCATGCTAGAGGTTGTAAGAGATGGTTTGAAGAAAAGTGTTATCTTTTTAATTATTTGTATTTAATATATGTAAACAAGTACCCCAGATACATTGTCTTCCCACAATCCTCCACCAAGTGATGCCAGGTCTCCTGATGAATCCATGGTCTTCCCACAATCCTCCACCAAGTGATGCTGTGTCTCCTGATGAATCCATTGTGTTCCCTCAATCCTCCACCAAGTAATGCCAAGTCTTCTGATGAATCCATGGTCTTCCCACAATCCTCCACCAAGTAATGCCAAGTCTCCTGATGAATCCATTGTCTTCCCACAGTCCTCCACCAAGTAATATCATGTGTCCCTATGAACTCATTGTATTCCCACAATCCTCCACCAAGTAATGCCATGTCTCCTGATGAACTCGTTGTCTTCCCACAATCCTTCACCAAGTAACGCCAGGTCTCCCAATGAACCCATTGTCTTCCCACAATCCTCCACCAAGTAATGTCATGTCTCCTGGTGGACTCCAATCTCTAGAAAAACCTCAATCACAGGTGGTAGGGCCACCAGTGTTGGAACTCTAAAAGCCCACAATTAATCAAAGCTCATCTTAATCAGAGTAACAATAACATGTGCAGACACTTCTATGGACCCATAAGGATGCTAATCCCTTTCATTCCTATCAAAGATGTGTCAAATTCATACATGTTTTACCTGCACTGTTCCTTCAGTAATAGTTTTGAAATATCAAATAGGGAGGAGGGGTGGAGTTGGCAAGACATGCATGGATTGAATTCTAAAAAACACTGAGACTTATAATCTGGAACTCAAAACAAATGGTATCACAAACTTTTCTTAATTGTATCCAAACAAATTTTCAGTTATGGCACTAACTGTATCTCCCCTTTGCACTGTGTCATTCATATTGATGAATTACTAAGTCTTGAAATTATCAAGAAAAAAAAAGATACACACATAAGGATGGACCAGTGTACAAAGTCTGTCAGGGAAACAGATATCAAGATATTGAAAAGACTATATCATTCTATGTTCTATGTCCAGAGTGTACTGACCCTTGTCCATGTGACCTCAAAATAAAATGGGGTCATGTACTTCTTAAGAGGTACTAATGTACCAAGTTTGGTGTTGATTAAGCAAATGATCCTTAATACATAGAAGACATAATATATTACTATTCCCAGTTTGACCCATGACCTCGAAATTAATAGGGGTCATTTACTACCTACAATGTATCGAGTTTGATGTTTGTCAAGTAAAAGGCTCTACAAAATATAATATCAATCCTTTCCATCTCGCATCAGGATGGACACCACCAAGTGGCAAAAACTTATTTTTAGATTCATTTATCAACACGATAATCCATCAATGTACCCAAAACAATGAAAAACAAAAGATCTCCATACCAAAACCTGTCATTTGAAGAATACCAAGCCCTATCCACCCTCATAATCAACCCAGACATCATTACACCCGACGACAAAGGTGGGGCAATTGTAATTATGAACCTGAAAGACTATTACAAAAGCCAATGGAAAATTGAACAATAATATCAATGACATCAAATTTTCAACAGACACCACACTTGATAACAAATATGGACATCAGTGTTTTACATGCATAATTCAAGAAAAATAATTAGATCCTCCCATCCTGACAATATGCACATTTTCAAATGGCAATAAAGCGTTGTATAATATCTCAACTATCAGGCCTCTAGGAGAAGCGAGTACAAGCTAATTACACCCTCCACCCTTCTTGGATCCACTATAACTTGAAGAAAAATAACTGGATCCTCCAGTCTCAACAATATGCTCACCTTTAAATAGCAGTAAAGCATTGTACAAAGTTTTAAGTCTCTCCAATGAAGAGAATTGTTCAAAAGGTATTTTACATCCTCCACCCCTCATGGATCCACCATAACTCAAAAAAAAGATTGGGATCCTCCCGTCCTGACGATATGCACATCTACAATTGGCCATGAAGCATCATACAGTCATCTAGGAGAAGTGAGCACAAGCTATTTTACACTCTTCACCCCTCTTGGATCTACTATAACTCGAAGAAAAGTAATTGGATCCTCCCGTCCTGACTTTTATGTACATCTACAAATTTTAATGAAGCATTGTACAAGGTTTCAAGTCTCTACAATTAGCTGTCTAGGAGAAGTGAGCACAAGATTTTGTGACAATGATGGACTTGTTTCAAAAATGCTTCAATTCTAACAAATCTGCAAAAAAATTGGAAATAGATCCACCAAGATGAGGTTAAAAGTGTTCAGTTGCTTACACATTTAATCATTGACCATTTTGACTCCACCCTAATACCAAAGCCCCCATCCCCAGGATAATGAAATTTACAATTTAGGTAAATGGCTACTGTTGATTCTAAACATCCATGTAGATTGAATTTAGCATCAATAGCACAAAAGAAGACATCATTTAAGTGTTTTACACACATATACTATATACCAAGTTTGGCCCTGTCCTGGGGTCAGAACCTCTACCCCGGGGATCATGAAATTTAAAATTTTGGTAGAGGCCTTCCTGCTCTACATCACCATGCATTTAGTTTTTCTTACACGTGTGGTTCTGGAGAAGAAAACTTTTGAAAATTGGTCAATTTTTGGCAGTTTTTGCCCCGCCCCCAAGGGAGGCAAGAGTCCTGAAATTTTTAATTTATGTACCCCATGTTCCAAAGATGCTTCATACCAAATTTGAAAACAATTCGTTTTCAAGAAGTTAAAAATGCTCAATTGTTAACACACCACGACGACGGACGAAAACCAATTGTAATAGGTCACCGGAGTGACTCAGGTGACCTAAAAATGTGTTTTGATTTCAAATACTTCAAACTTTACTGTAATCTGATGCATGACATGAATATCTACCAAAACACACTTAACGACTTTTATATACATTTCAGTTTTTTTTTTTGACCATGAGTACACATGTAAGTTTTCCGACATAGATATTTCATTGACAACTTGCAAACTTGTGGCCCTCTGAAAAATCTGTTCTGTCCCAATATCCCCCCGGACAAGAGCTTCCATTTTGCAGAACGAGAGAATGACATAATACTATGAAAGATCAAAACATTTAATAAAGACACTGTGGATTAAGATGAATTGATAAGTAAAGTCTACTGACAACAAAATACCTTCATATACTGTAAACCAACTTTAACTTGCGACTATTTTATTTCGCGATTCTTCTGTGATAAACTGGTTCGCGGTGAGTAATTTTTGCAATCGAGCCTTCTTCATTGAAGATACAACTTCTTCAACAAATGGTTCGTGAAGAGAAATATTCGACACAATGAAGAGGGCTTACATAGGCATTGCGCATGCTGCCCGAACCTATTTATGTGTATATTACATGAATAAAATATTGTTCAAATCAAACAATGAAGTCCTCGCGAAGATTGCGAAATTTTCTCGCACATGAATTAAAGTTGTTTTGCAGCACCATAGTCAACTGAGGTCAAATTCATACACATCATCAAATGAAGACATTGATATACACACAGTCAACTGAGGTCAAATTCATACACATCATCAAATGAAGACATTGATATACACACAGTGACTAGGGTCAAATTCATACACATCATCAAATGAAGACATTGATATAGAAACAGTCAACTGAGGTCAAATTGATTCACCATCAAATTTACAGTACACACACCATCAAATAGAGACATAGATGCACAAGCAGTTATTCGAGGTGAAATTCAAATGGAGACATTGATATACATATCAAATTGATACACCATGAAATGGAGACTGATACACCACAGTGGACTGCTCAAGGTCAAAATGATACACACATCATCAAATGAAGATCTTAATCAGTGGCGGATTCCATTTGGGGGAATAAAATTAATGTTTAAAAAGTTTCCAATTAGTGTTCCTGACAAAGTCTTTGACTTGTCTCCAAGTTCTGCCAGAATTTCTTAAACACTCTTCACAGTCTTTTTTTCTGGGAAGAGTCCTACGGGTTAAAAATTGTCTCATTTGCCTCTTCACCGCTGCCTTTTCAACTGCAGTCCAGGATTTCCTTGCACTGGCTCTTCTAAAACCTGGAAATAATACAAAAAATTCATGTATCACAAATACAGTAGATGAAGACATGTAAACCAGTTTTGATTTAAAGTGAAATGTTTGGGGTACTTGGTGGAAAAAAACCATTTTTATATACTTGTGCAATGTAAACAAAGCTGTAAAGATTTAGGAAAATGTACTGTTAAGGTTCTCAGATTTATCAATTTTAAACACTATATCAACATTTTCTTTATATCTGGTAATCTCGCAATTGCTTGCGAGATTTGTGCATTTTATTCCCAATGACTCAGAAGAGTTGGCAAAGTGCGATAACTCAAACATAATGGAAACTAGTTCTAATTGTAACGGGGACCGTTACAGATGTTCCCCAAACATTTACCCATGTAGAAAGTGGTGTCCACAGGCAGACAGACAACTTTTACCATGCAAATTAGTTAATAACCATTGAGCCAGAAAATCTTAGATTTAAATTGAAGTTTCTGAGCATAGATTAGTACAGATTCAAGATCATGAAAATCATTAGGCTAAGTGATATGTTGTGGTCACAAAAGTGAATGAAATGCACATTTATAGGGAATATCTTTAAATATGGGCCAAGGTGACTCAAGTGAGCGATGTGACCCATGGGCCTCTTGTGTTTAGATTTGATATAAATTAAAAAATTGGTAACATGGGAAAATTATTTCTTTAACTATTACTGTAACTTTCCAATATTTAGACTTTAACATGGAAGATGACCCTGATTATAAGCCTGGCGATGAGAATATCGAGTCTGTGCTGGAAGATGATCCTGATTATAAGCCTGGTGATGAGGACGTAGAGTCGGTGCTGGAAGATGACCCTGATTACAAGCCTGGAGATGAGGACATTGAGTCTGTCATGGAAGAAGATGATCCTGATTACAAGCCTTGTGTTGAGGACGTAGAGTCTGTCATGGAAGAGGATGACCCTGATTATGAGGCTGGTGATGAGGACGTAGAGTCGGTGCTGGAAGATGACCCCGATTGCAAGCCTGGCGATGAGGACATTGAGTCTGTCCTGGAAGAGGATGACCCTGATTACAAGCCTGGTGTTGAGGACGTAGAGTCTGTCATGGAAGAGGATGACCCTGATTATGAGGCTGGTGATGAGGACGTAGAGTCGGTGCAGGAAGATGACCCTGATTACAAGCCTGGCGATGAGGACATTGAATCTGTCCTGGAAGAGGATGACCCTGATTACAAGCCTGGTGTTGAGGACGTAGAGTCTGTCATGGAAGAGGATGACCCTGATTATGAGCCTAGTGATGAGGACGTAGAGTCGGTGCAGGAAAATGACCCTGATTATAAGCCTGGCGATGAGGACATTGAGTCTGTCCTGGAAGAGGATGACCCTGATTACAAGCCTGGCGATGAGGACATCGAGTCTGTGCTGGAAGATGATCCTGATTACAAGCCTGGCGATGTAGACATAGAATCTGTGCTGGAAGAGGATGATCCTGATTATAAACCTGGTGATGAGGACATCGAGTCGGTGCTGGAAGAAGATGATCCTGATTACAAGCCTGGCGATGAGGACATCGAGTCTGTCATGGAAGAGGATGACCCTGATTATAAGCCTGGCGATGAGGACGCCGAGTCAGTGCTGGAAGAAGATGATCCTGATTACAAGCCTGGTGTTGAGGACGTAGAGTCTGTCCTGGAAGAGGATGACCCTGATTATAAGCCTGGTGATGAGGAAGCAGAGTCCGATGATATTGAGGAGGACAATGCAGAACAAGGAATAATAAGTGACAGTGAACCTGAAGAAGAATTTTCTGTTGTACATTCACTACCTCAGTTAAGAGGTGTTTCTATACAACAGTCGAATGGGGAGAAAAGACAACTCATAGTTCAAAGTTGCCTCTTCTGTGACCAGCTCGGCACCAAAATGTCACGTCATATGGAGAGAAAACATTCGAATGAAACCGAAGTTGCTAAAATTCTCATTTTGCCAAAAGGATCGAAAGAAAGAAGAAACGCTTGGATATCATTAATAAGTAAGGGCAACTACAATCATAATTGTAAAGTACTCGAAAAGGGTACAGGGACTATCATACCCAAGTACAGACCAAGAAGAAATGAAAAAAAAAAAGAAAAAAAAAAAAAGAGAAGTACCTTCCCTGTGCACATTGTTTGGTTTTTTTTGTAGCTACAGACTTATGGAAGCACCAAAAGTCATGTCCAGCGAACAAATCACAACATAAATTGAAGTACCCCGTGAGTGAAGGAGGTTTGTTGCTACCTTGTGATCCAGAATTCTCCAAAGAGCTGCATAAAATAATTTCCAAAATGAGGGATGATGAAATTACATTTACAGCCAAGAATGATAAAATGATTCTGCAGTTTGGAAAACGTTTATGTCAGAAACTTGGCCACCATGATCACAACCACAACTACATAGCCCAAAGAATGAGGGAACTCGCTAGGCTAATGATAGCAATACAAAAAGTAAAACCCGATATTCAAGAATTGGAGGACATCATCAATCCCTACAACTGGAATACGTTTTTAAGAGCTGTAAAGAATGTTGCGGGATATGACCAGAACAAGCATGGCTATCAAGTACCTTCTCTACCCCTCAAGTTGGGACACAGCCTTGCTAAATGTGCAAAGATAGTGAGAAACATGGCCACTATAGAAAATGACAGTGAGAAAAAGCAGAAAGCAGATGGATTTCTCAATCTGTATATTGATGAATGGGGTGAAAGAATAACCTCACATGCACTTGAAACACTTCAGGTTGCAAAGTTCAACAAGCCCAAACTTGTTCCTACTGTTCAGGAGGTTACAACTTTCCACAAATTTCTAGATACAAACTTGGCTTCAATTTTGAAGGGAAAGAACGTTAAAGATTATCGAGAATTAGCAGAAATTTGTCTTGTCCAAATAGTTCTCTTTAATCGGAAGAGGAGTGGAGAAGTAGAAAGAATCAAAGTTGCTCAAATTAAATAGATGTATCAGTCATCAGAAATCGATGATGAAATAAAAAAATCTCTATCAAAATTTGAAGTTGCACTTCTCCAAACCCATAAAAGAATTGAGACCAGAGGAAAAAGGGGGAGAAAAGTTCCAGTTCTTTTCACGAACCAGATGATTACTGCAATAGAAACATTAATGGAAATGAGGGATGCTTTTGGAATCGAGTCGGATTACTTGTTCATGCAGAAAGCCTGCCTCCTGCCATTAAGAGGCCATGACTGTGTGAGAAAGCTAGCAAACCAGTGCAAGCCAGATTTGTTTAACATTTTAATGCGGTCCACAAATTTAAGAAAACAGCTGGCCACTATGTTGCAAATTCTGAACCTGTCATTAAGGGATCAAGATATGTTAGTCCGGCCACTGTCTATGGTCATTGGACCAAAATACGCATTGTATTCAAGTGGAATATTGTTAAAGTTGGGTAAAAATAATTAGCAAGTTGCCCAGGTGTAATGTGTATGTGACTCTTTGTGAGGCCTATGTGTTCATCTTTTTTGGAATCGTACTTTAAAAAAGACAAAATTTATTTTTACTGCATCTTCACAAGGATTCGTTACCTCAGAAATGATCTGATAACCCTTACATCATGGGTTCGAAACTAATTTTGGGCGAATTTGTTGCACTGGTTTAGGTTTCAGTTTAAAGTTTGAAACTAGTTTTTAAACTGGTTTATAGTTTTAATCTGGTTTACATATGTGAAACAAATGAACAGTTTGTGAATAAAGATTTTATTGAGGAAGGAGGAGAGTATGAAATCAACAGTTTATCATCATAGTATGTACGTTTTTTATTATAAAGTAGGTGGAGAATTTACTGAGAAAAAGGGGACAGGAATCGCCATGTGCCGGGTCTAAAATGCAAACTCTGAAGCTAAATGCAATTAAAAAATAGCCTAATATAGCTTATGAGCCATATCTGTTCTTGTTTATGTAGCATAGCGTCCGAGTATCTTGTCAGCACGTCTGATTACACGGATAGTAGCAGATAAAAAGCGACATTAGCTAGACCTATCTGCGGCTGAAACATCAGACACAAATTACGTCAGTGCGGACTGGTTGGCTACTCGGACGCCAGTGGATTTTTGATGTCCCACACCAAAGCTTTTTCCTTGGCAGTATGTACATATTGAACTTGAAAACCCCTTCATTATTTTCAAATTGATAAAAAAAAATCAAATGTCTTCCAACAATGGTCTTCAAAATCCTGAACAAGTTCAGTTTCGAAATAACAAACACCACATCTCAGAATAATGCCTGGTCTTGTCGTCATTCCTGAATAACTTCCCGCGATTTTGTAAACCTAATATATAAACCACCATCGGAGGCGGTTTCGTTGGTTTCACGAACTGGTTTCAGTTTCAGCAGAAACAAATGAAAAACCAGTTCTAGGTTTAAACTAGTTTGAAACCAGTTTGAGAAACAAATGATCAGTTTACTAAGTGAGTTCAAAACCAAAACTAGTTTTGGAGAAACAAATTCGCCCTTTCTCTTGACAGGCCAGAAAAGAAAACAAAAAGGGGGGGGGGGGGGTTCTTGCCATAAAATAGGGGAAATTATAGGGGGCGTTCGGAATGTAAAAAAAGGGTACAGACGTATATATACTTGTCTACCTTTGCAACAACAAAAAAGTGGGTGGGTGGGTGGAGGAATTATTTACCAGATCCGTAGGAAGCAATTCAAAATTGGGGAGGGACAAACTTTAAAAACCGAAAAAGTGAAAGATATTACGTACCGTTACCATTTTTTTAAATCAGCTTGGTGGTGAGGGACTCACCCCCCCCACCCACCCCCCTCGTTCGGTTCCAACGGCGTGTTTACAGTCTTATTTCATGCAGAGGCTGATAGTTTTTTCCTTTTACCTTTTGGTTCCGATATCCATGCGCTATTGCTGGTTGTATTTTTTTACTGCTCAAGGAAGATTGATGTTTACTTGTCAGAGTGCTACTCAACTACAATGTTTAAATTATATATATGACATATCTTAGTTTAAAAATGGAATGAGAATTTTAGTACAGATTAGCTTAAAATTTTCATCTACTCTAATGTTGAGTAACCTCGTGTTTCTATCAGTGGAGGATTATAGGAGACAGTGGATCTGCCACAACACCCCACCCCACCCCACCCACCCACCCTTTTACGACAATGTATTTCAAAATGACATTAGTAATATGCCAGATTTGGCACCTAAAATGGCTGTTATACTTGATATTCCCTTTTCGGAAATTCATGATCCGGCCACTGTCTATGGTCATTGGACCAAAATACGCATTGTATTCAAGTGGAATATTGTTAAAGGTGAGTAAAAATAATTAGCAAGTTGCCCAGGTGTAATGTGTATGTGGCTCTTTGTGAGGCCAATGTGTTCATCTTTTTTGGAATCGTACTTTTAAAAAAGACAAAATTTATTTTTTACTGCATCCTCACAAGGATTCGTTACCTCAGACATGATCTGATGACCCTTACATCATGGGTTCGAATCCCATTGTGGGACTTGGGGATCAGTCTTTCGGATTAGACCGTATAAACTGAGGTCCCGTGTTGCAGCAGGCGTGGCAAGTAAAAAAACCCCTCATTGCTTAAAGCCATAAGTACTAAGCATAGGTCTAAATTTACAGTCCTATCACCGGTGATGGTGACAGCCACCGGATAGCCGAAAAATTGCTCAGACGGCTATAAACAATCAAACAAACAAAATAAGATAAAGTCAGAGGCAACTAAAGCGATGACATCTGTCATGAATCGTTTCAGGACTATCATTTCCATAGAATATGTAAAGAAATCAGATTGCAAGTTTTTGTATGCACGGAGCTATAGGCTTATACTCTGTCAGCCATAATTTGCCCGTAGAGTTACAGTTCTGCAGCAACAGTAATTCAATGCACATATCTGCCAACAGGTCTTCGGTTGATCGTGTGTATGTGAAATTTTGTGATTTGCACAGATGTTAAACATATCTCTTTCAAAATTGTATGCTATGTATTTGCAAAAGATCGTTTCCACGAGGAGGTCATGTAGGAAATATGTTCATGAAGACGCCCCAATAATACATTATATTTTTGATGTCATGACTTTAGTTGGTCGTGTGTATGTGAAACATATGGTATTTACGTTTATTATGGAACATTAAACTGATTGACTTTGTGTGTTGGATATAAAATATCTTTAAATAATCACAAGCTGAATTAGTCAATACCATATTAGTTTGAATATATATCAATTGTACATATACTGTACACGCATTTATCTGTCGGCATTATGTCTGAAGTTGATTATATGTATGTAAAATTCTGTTGGTAAGTTAAAGATAAAATCCCTAACATGTCATGCATCGCCTTCAAAATAAAATTGTAAGTAAATGATACATACCTTTATCTTTTATGTTGACATTGTTTGTCCTAGATAGGATACGTTTCAAAGTGCTTTGATAACTGTGATAAACTGTAAACTTCCATTTCAACTCGCGCATGCACATCCCGCTTCGTGATGTGTGTATAGCCATATTAGCTGACTGAAAATTTTATACACAACTACATACACAAAACCTATCAACACCTCCAAAAGGTCCATGCACTAATCTTCATATATAAGGTATATGACATGGTTTTGAGCATATTCTGAGTATCAATTCAAGTGAGGACCGGATTTCGGTTCTCACTTGAATTTTGTGGCCCCAGTTGTTGCTGTGTTACCTAATGTTGGAACTCAGTTGGCAGTGTTTACAAATGCACACACACACACCGTAACAACAAACACACACCATAACATTAACACACACACACACACACACACACACACCGTAACAACAAACACACACCATAACATTAACACACACACACACACACACACACACACACACACACACACACACACACCGTAACAACAAACACACACCTTAACATTAACACACACACACACACACACACACACACACACACACACACACACACCGTAACAACAAACACACACCTTAACATTAACACACACACACACACACACACACACACACACACACACACACACACACACACACACACACAAACACACCGTAACAACAAACACACACCTTAACATTAACACACACACACACACACACACACACACACACACACACACACACACACACACACCGTAACAACAAACACACACCATAACATTAACACAAACACACACACACACACACACACACACACACACACACACACACACACACACACACACCGTAACAACAAACACACACCATAACATTAACACACACACACACACACACACACACACACACACACACACACACACACACACACACACACACACACACACACACACACACACACCGTAACAACAAACACACACCTTAACATTAACACACACACACACACACCGAAACAACAAACACACACCATAACATTAACACAAACACAAACACACACACACACACACACACACACACACACACACACACACACACACACACACACACACACACACACACAAACACACCGTAACAACAAACACACACCATAACATTAACACACACACACACACACACACACACACACACACACACACACACACACACACACACACACACACACCGTAACAACAAACACACACCTTAACATTAACACACACACACACACACCGTACCAACAAACACACACCATAACATTAACACAAACACACACACACACACACACACACACACACACACACACACACACACACTGTAACAACAAACACACACCATAACACACACACACACACACACACACACACACACACACACACACACACACACACACACACACACACACACACACACACACACACACACACACCGTAACAACAAACACACACCTTAACATTAACACACACACACACACACACACCGTACCAACAAACACACACCATAACATTAACACACACACACACACACACACACACACACACACATCGTAACAAGAAACACACACCATAATATTGACACACACACACACCGTAACAACAAATACACACCATAATATTAACACACACACAAACACACACACACCGTAACAACAAACACACATCATAACATTAACACACACACACACACACACACACACACACACACACCGTAACAACAAACACACACCAAAACAACAAACAAACACACACACACCATAACAACAAACACACACACAAACCATAACAACAAACACACACCATAACAACAAACAAACACACACCATAACAACATACAAACACACACACACACACACCATAACAACAAACACACACACACACACACACACACACACACCAAAACAACAAACACACACACCATAACAACAAACAAACACACTAACATTAACTCAAACACACACACACACACACACACACACACACACACACACACACACACACACACACACACACACACACCATAACAACAAACACACACCATAACGTTAACACACACACACACCGTAACAAGAAACACACAGACAACATTAACATACACACACACACACCGTAACAACAAACACACACCCTAACATTAACAGACACACACAAACACACACCGTAACAACAAACACACACCATAACAACAAACAAACACACACCATAACAACCAACAAACACACACACACTATAACAACAAACACACACACCATAGCAACAAACAAACACACACACCATAAAAACAAACAAACACACACCATAACAACAAACACACACACACACCATAACAACAAACACACACCATAACAACAAACACACACACCATAACAACAAACACACACACACCATAACAACAAACACACACACCACAACAACAAACAAACACATACACACACACCGTAACAACAAATACACACCATAATATTAACACACACACAAACACACAAACACCGTAACAACAAACACACACCATAACATAAACACAAACACACACACACACCGTAACAACAAACACACACCATAACATTAACACACACACAGACACACACCGTAACAACAAACACACACCAAAACAACAAACAAACACACACACACCATAACAACAAACACACACACAAACCATAACAACAAACACACACACCATAACAACAAACAAACACACATCATAACAACAAACACACACACACACACACACACACCATAGCAACAAACAAGCAAACACACACCATAACAACAAACACACACACACCATAACAACAAACAAACACACCATAACAACACACACACACACCATAACAACAAACACACACACCATAACAACAAACACACACCATAACATTAACACACACACACACACCGTAACAACAAACACACACCATAATAACAAACAAACACACACCATAACAACCAACAAACACACACAAACTATAACAACAAACAGACACACCATAGCAACAAACAAACACACACACCATAACAACAAACAAACACACACCATAACAACAAACACACACACCATAACAACAAACACACACACACACCATAACAACAATCACACACACACACACACCATAACAACAAACACACACACCATAACAACAAACACACGCACACCATAACAACAAACACACACACACACCCTAACAACAAACACACACACACCATAACAACAAACAGACACACACCATAACAACAAACACACACACACACCATAACAATAAACACACACACACACCATAACAACAAACATACACACTCCATAACAACAAACACATACACACCATAACAACAAACAAACACACACACACCATAACAACACACACACACACACACACCATAACAACAAACAGACACACACCATAACAACATACACACACACACACACACACCATTACAACAAACACACACACCATAACAACATACACACACACACACACCATAACAACAAACACACACACCATAACAACATACACACACACCATAACAACAAACAAACATACCCGCACATTTAAAATGTTCCTATACTAGAATTCTTATGCCTCCGAGATGAAGATTACAGACTTCTTAACTTGGTTCTTGTACCGATATGGATCCATAAGGAGGGGTGCAGTCAATTTTCAAAATGGCCACCAATTGATTTTTTTTTCTAGAAAGTTAAATAATCAAGGTTATCAGATCCGCAGCCGTTCTCAGTAACCCATTGGTGAATGTAGTAGATATTCAAGAATATGATGGGGAATTGTATCTAGATGTGCAGAAAAGTTTTAGTTTGTAGATTAGTTAAGGGTAAGGTACATATTTTTGTCGCGGATGGGGGATGATATGGGGGTGGAGTCTAACATAGGATTTTATGAGGGAATTCCAACATTCAACAGATAGAACTAATGATGTAATAGATAGAGTCCTGGGATTTGGAAATGAGAAAGGAATGACGGGGGCTAAAAATAGCATCAAGGTCAAGTGACTCCATTGATCTTGCCCTCTGACCTTGAGAATAAAACTAAATTAACCTTAGAACTGGTAATTATAGAGACATGGGTTCTTCAGAGATGTTATGAGGATGATAGATATACATTTTATTAAGGTCAAGTAATTCCAGTGACCTTGACATCTGACCTTCGATAATAAAATTGGTTTTACTGAAGAACCAGGTCTTATACAGGGATTTTCAGAAATGAGAAGATGGTGGGATCTATAAATTAAGTAAAGGTTAAATGACTCCAATGACCTTGACCTTAATCATAAAATTTATAAAACTTTAGAACCGAGCTGGTAGAGATATGGTATCTTCAGACATGATGAGAGAATGTCAGAACCTAGAAACTAGGATGAAGGTCAAGTGATGCCAGTTTTACTGATGTAAACAAAGCATTTTTTGTTAATCTAAATGTTTTGAATGAAATTAAAATTGGCGTGGACATTGTGCAAGGGAGCTATTAATGTGTGTGTGTGTGTGTGTGTGTGTGTGTGTGTGTGTGTGTGTGTGTGTGCGTAGTACTTTGAAAAAAGTTCACTTTTATACAGCCACCACTTTGTTTGGGAAACTTTCTAATCGACGGATTATAATCATATCTTGTTTCTTTGTCTTATATCTAATTAAAGTAAACTGCTTTTATTAAAAGAGAAAATACAAGTTGTTAAATAAGCTTGGAGAGGGGTGTTTTCCCGTCGTGGAAGTGCGTTTCATCATATCATATTCCCATAAATGGCTTGATGAGAAAATCAAGACAGCATCTTGTCTATGACGTGATCTCAGAAAAGGCATTGTAACATGTAAATAGCATGCATATTATTTTACATTTTCAACTGCTTTCTCTGTGATAACCCTCTTGAAGCTCCGAGTATTAATTTTCCTGACAATTTGCAACGAGTATTGCAATTTCTGTCAGGTTTGTTTGCTTGTTTGTTTTACGTCCCGTGGAGATTTTTTTGACATGTATTGAAATGTCGCCAGGTGTAGGTGAAGTACCACAAATGTAGAATCTTTGCTTCGCGCTCAGGGCTGTAGCAGTGAGAGTTCTTTAACGTGCAAACGTCTACAGCGACACGGGACCTCCATTTTTAAGGTCATATCCGAAAGACTCACAATTCTCTCGTCTAAATGCCGAGCGTTTGGGGAAGGATGAAAAGGCTAAGACAACTAACAATATTCAATCTCGTAATTCCGAGAGCAAAACACAAATCAGAGAGATGGGCAAACGCGGACCACTGGACATACAGAAGGTGGCATCAGGTACCTAGGAGGAGTAAGCATCCCCTGTTACTAAATTTGTGTTTATATTATGGCACATCCAGGATTTATTTAAAAAAGGGGGGGGGGGTAGACTGGGGCTTCAGTGTACTGAGGCTTTTAATGTTATTTTTATGGGTATTCTACTTTAACGTTTTACATATCAATAGATAGAGACAAATACAGTCAAACTCGTTTACACTGAAATTTAAGGGACCTTGAGATTTATTTCAAATTAACAGAATTTCAATGTATCCGAATATCATGATTTACATGTAAAATATAGCTACGATAGAAAAATAATGCAATACGTGTATACCTGCAAGAATATTTTTTAATATAACATCGCATGCGGTGTTTAAGAAATGCACGTACATGGACTTTTAACTTTGAAAGAAGTCCGTAATTTTTTATGGGTTTGTTTTATTTCTACCTTTGATAGAAATCTATCAAGAGTATTGACACACATAAATAGTTCGACTGGAACATTGAAGGTAATTCTAATTTGTTTTCAAGGGCGCATGGGCCTCGTCAGTCGAAAACATCACATGTTTAACAGCTTCGTCTGTCTCATCATCACTTTCACCGGTGTCGCTGTCAACATTTGATTTTTTTTCTGACTACAGAATGTCACTGTCAGTCAGTACTTCACGTGAGCACACTTTACGGTCAACATCGTTCTCCATTGTTGTGTCACTCAATACACGGCGAAGTTCACTAAAAGACAGACATTGGAACACTTCTTTCACTAATAATCCATTGGTATAATGCATTTTCGACATATTCGTGCACACCCAACCTTATTCGCCTTTGTTGGTGAAAAGTCTCCCGACTGGTTAGCTGTGATTATCGAATCTTCCCGTTGCAATATTTCCGTCAAAGTACTCGGGTTAATTCCGTAATCCTTTGCGATTTGTTTTAGATTTTGTTCTTTTTTCCACCGTCTGTATTATATCTGATTGTCAGTTGCTTTCGTTTGTTAGTAGACATATGTTCTGGTGAAAAATGTTCAATTGTTTGATTTATGCAAAACATAGATTAATTTTTACAAGACATTTAACATGAACTCACCTATGTACAAATTTTTACCTGTGCCAGAAAGTGTGACACAGGTATATAATTAGTTACCCGTGCCAATGCATCGCAATGGGGAACTTCAATGGGACCGTTATCAAAACAACCTACTTTGTGTTCAGCGGACCTCAAAATCACTTCAAATGAACACAGTTCGTCAATTCAACTGATTTCAATCTAAGCGAGTATTTTTAGAAACGAAACTGTGTTCCTTTTGTAGGAGAATCGAAATTTATTTCAAACTAAAGAAATAAATGCACAGTACATATAAACATATAAATGAGTTCGAGTGAATTTCATTTGTTTGTTTATTACCAAAAACAAAAAACAACCACGAAAGTGAAAATTTAAAATGATTTGAAATAACAAATATAATTGCTTAAATTTATAACTTATACTTTTCTGGTTGTTCTACAAATGGGTGGGGTTTTTTTGGGTTTTTTTTGGTTTTTTTGGTTTTTGTTTTTGTTTTTGTTTTTTGTTTTTTGTTTTTTTTTTGCTTTTTTGTTCTGTTTTTTTTTTTTTTTTTTGGTCTCAAAGGGGATCGAGGGAAAGCTCCGCCACTGATGACGTGCTTGTAGTTCAAATATTTCATTCATCAATAATTCTCAGAGATGAATTCATTCGGGCAAGGAACAAAACAAAATACGAGTATCTAATGGAGCTTAGCGCATTAGTTCAAGCTAATTTATTTTAAAAAAAAAAGAAAAAAGAAAGAACACGATTGTACTGAGATTGGAAATCATGTGTATATCATTTCCTCTGTCACAGAGCTTAGCGCATTAAATCGAGGTGCATATGAGAGTTGACTTGTGCTGCTTTAATCCTAACGTTGTATATTTCTTTAACGTAGGTCCCGAGTATACACCCCCCCCCCCCCCCACCACGTTTTTGTTTTGCTCGATAACTCCACCTGAAAATTCGACATATATCTTGACAATGTATACATTACTGTATGAAAATTGTTTACTTTTCTTTCTTGGTTCTTTTTTTTTTTTTAAATTGAACAGTACAGTTCGTGTTTAGCTATGCCGTCTTAAACATACCATTGTTTTATCAGCAGAGGAACAATTTTCCGTTGAATTATATAGGCAGTGATAGTGATGAATTTCGCTCAGTCCATATTCAACTTAAAATAGACAGAATTTGGTCGATCTTGATGACATTGGTATCAAAACCACACAAACACAATATGAAAAATACTAAAATAATAATAATAAAAAAATATGGGGTAATCGAGCTGAAGCCTCGGGATAAACGCACTCCGTGGGTAAATATGGATTAAGCGATAATCTTGACTTTTTTACTGAATAATTCTGCGGAAATATTAACTTTTAAACAAAGAATACGACTTTGCAACTGCGTTGCTATTTTTTGAGGTAACGATCCTATTGAATTGACTTCGTACATTGCGGTAATCTTCTCTGAAAATCTTCGGCAAAATACACGGGTAATTATCGTGTTAATTTCAGCAAAGTCCGAGATATTTGTGACAGTAAAACTGCATGGTCCGATGTTTTAACATACTCGATATTTCCTTTGTTGAAATTGAAAATCAGTTAAATTGACGATGTTATAAAAGTTTAATCAAAATATTAAACCTGGATTAAATTTGATGTAATCAACATTTCTGAACATAATCTCTCTCTCTCTCTCTCTCTCTCTCTCTCACACTTTTAAAGTGGCCGTCGCATTTTCTCCATGAGGTTCTGGAAATGTTTCAAAAGACATTTCCAGCAGGATGCATTGAACATTCGCGTTATAACGCATTCCTACCCAACGCGTCAATTTTCAAGGTTGACCGATCTCCATGAATTTGTATGATGAGGTAGCTGAAGATGAGGTTTAAAATTATCAAATGACCGCCAAAACGGGTTTTATCTGTCTCCCAAGTTGTCCGCTGCTAAACGTTAGTAAATAAAATAAAACTAATAAAAATTTTACTTTGAATTTTTCATTGAAAAGGACAGGAGGACTTGAGACCTGAACCACCTCGATGTAATAACTGTTGTTAATATCTATATGATATTGGTGCAGCATTCATCGCTAATATTTATATGATTTCACAAGTATCTGAATTTTAATCAATAAATAGAAAAACGGGTCTATCTATCTATCTATCTATCTATCTATCCAACAAGCGGGTAGGTAAAAGTTTAAAGAGAAGGAGTTCCATCTTGGTGTGTTAGTACTTGAAACGTCTTCACTTCCACTGGTAATAATATCCCGTGAAGGTGATACAAGGTTTTCAGTGCTGATTTAAAATTGCCCATGCCCCCACCCCTTCCGCTGTGAGCCCTATATCTTGACCTGGTAAACGTAAAATTAATGTGAAAAAATAAAACTAAATACTTGATACGATATCGTTAGAATTCACTCATTTTATCAAAACTTAAATAAGATACAGAGTGCATACTGTGTGTGTTGTTCTCGTGTACCTTCCAATCTCTACTCAGAGTTATCTTTCCTGACACTTGCTCATACCTCTGTCAACGTCTCAAAATTATCAGTGTTATTCCACGTGTACAAGCGCGCGGATCTAGAAGAGGGAGGGGGGGGGGGGTCTGGAATTTCCAACAGAAAGAAAATATAGTCTTCCATGCACTATATTTTTTTTTGGGGGGGGGGGGGGTCTTGAATGCCCCACATATGTCTTTATTTTCGTTGAGCACATTATACATCAATTTTGGGTGCAGATTTCGCGTACTCTACTATCTGCAAAAAAAAACATGGAAATGTCGGAGGCTTCGCTTTGATTATTTAGGGCTAGGTTGGGTTCACAATATGGGGTCAACATTTTTCATGGTTGAAGAACCCTCACTGCTACATGCGTAGCGCTGACCATTAAACTAAATTTACAACTCTCAGTGAGTATAAAATTCTCAACGGGACGTAAATTAAACAAGCTAGTTCTATATCACAGAAAAAAAAGATGTATCAGTCACATCGGCCGGAGTGTTCCGTGCCGGAACCCGGGGGAGAAGAAAATTTCTGAGCTAAAAGGTGCCAGTACATAGGTTTGTTTCGGTGAATTTGATAATAGAATCCGATTGTAATTGAGGAGGTCAAAATGTCATTGATTAAAATTTAGATGCCCGTGCTTCAATGTACATAATATGTACCGATACATGTACATAATATACACCGATACATGTACATGATATATACCGATACATGTACAGAATATACGCCGATACATGTACATAATATATACCGATACATGTACATAATATATACCGATACATGTACATAATATACACCGATATATGTACATGATATATACCGATACATGTACATAATATACACCGATACATGTACATAATATATACCGATACATGTACATAATATATACCGATACATGTACATGATATACACCGATACATGTACATGATATATACCGATACATGTACATAATATATACCGATACATGTACATAATATACGCCGATACATTGTACATGATATATACTGATACATGTACATAATATATACCGATACACGTACATAATATACACCGATACATGTACATAATATACACCGATACATGTACATAATATATACCGATACACGTACATAATATATATCGATACATGTACATAATATATACCGATACATGTACATGATATACGCCGATACATGTACATAATATACGCCGATACATGTACAGAATATACACCGATACATGTACATAATATACACCGATACATGTACATAATATACACCGATACATGTACATAATATATACCGATACATGTACATAATATATACCGATACATGTACATAATATATACCGATACATGTACATAATATATACCGATACATGTACATGATATATACCGATACATGTACATGATATATACCAATACATGTACATGATATACACTGATACATGTACATGATATATACCGATACATGTACATAATATATATCGATACATGTACATAATATACGCCGATACATTGTACATGATATATACCAATACATGTACATAATATATACCGATACATGTACATAATATATACCGATACATGTACATGATATATACCGATACATGTACATAATATATACCGATACATGTACATAATATATACCGATACATGTACATGATATACACCGATACATGTACATGATATATACCGATACATGTACATAATATATACCGATACATGTACATAATATACACCGATACATGTACATAATATATACCGATACATGTACATAATATATACCGATACATGTACATAATATACACCGATACATGTGCATAATATACACCGATACATGTACATAATATATACCGATACATGTACATAATATATACCGATACATGTACATAATATACACCGATACATGTACATAATATACACCGATACATGTGCATAATATACACCGATACATTAACATAATATACACCGATACATTAACATAATATACACCGATACATGTACATAATATATATCGATACATGTACATAATATACACCGATACATGTACATAATATATACACTGTGAGAAAAGCTAGATCCGCGCATGATGTAAATCCACTTTTCACGGTTAATAAAAATAAAACCAAATTCATGAAATATCAGGAAAATGTAGGGCAAGCAACAAGTACTGTAATTTTTTATTTCCCATCACCATGGATATCTACCTATAAAATGTAATCAAACAATATATGGGATTCAATACAATTCGATGCTTCTTGTGTCAAAGAGAGACTTGATGTCTGTTTAGTATCATGTTATTTACATATACGCTTGCACTGAATTCAAAAATATCTTAATTGAGCATTTTGACCATTTCACAAGTATATGCAAATATAAGGAACAATAACTCTGGGTAGATATCGCATTTAAGTATTTGTATCAAGGGTCGACAAAGAACTCTAGCAGGCCTGTTTTCTTTTGTGTATTTTTGTTAATTCCACATTAATTGCTATATGGTTTTTTCCCAATACTGGAAAGAATAGAGAAAATTCACAATGATATTTACAGAACAGAAAGATCAAGACCCTATATTGCAAGCAAAATGAAGTTACAATTCAACGTGTACTAGGGCCATATATGTTTCAGTTACATATTCACTTTGTATTCACCTAATGATGGATGTTTAAATTCAGAACGCCCTAGTGAGGAACTGCATATTGTCCTTTATTATCTCGTTGAACGAGACTACACTTAATTGTGACGTAACAATTGATTTAATAAAGGAGTACGTGGTTGAATGAAACTACTTCACCGATATCATCTAAATATTAACAACAGTTTTTATAAATATTACATTGAGGTAGATCAGGTTTCGTTTAATTTTGTTAAAGTTCCGGTGCAAAATTTCGACTGACGGTTTAGCTCACCTGAGCTGATAGGTCAAGTTTCTGAACCCTGTTGTCCATCTTCCGTCTGTCTGTAAACATTTGACATTTTCGACTTCTTCTCCAGAACCATTGGTCCAAATTCATCCAAAATCACGCAGTAAGTATCATTAGGTGATGGAGATTCAAGTTTGTTCAAATTAAGGGCAAAGTTGACAAATTTTAAAAATCCTCCTCTCCAGAAGGAGTAGATACATATAAAAACACACACTTTAGTTTCCATTTTCATCATTTTTGAAAAAAAGTTTGATACAAGTGTCATTAACATGGATAATCATATTGAATAATTGTACATGTGCAGCGGGTGTGATCGGTCGACAGGGAACGCTTACTCCTCCTAGGCTTATGATCCCACCTCTAGTGTGTCCAGGGTTCCGTGTTTGCCTTCGCGTCGTTAACATGGGTAATAATATTGAAAGATTGTACATCTATGTGTTCATTGATGTACTTGACTTTCAAGTTTGATAGAGATATAAAAATCATAATTGTTTTATTCTACGCCAGAAGCATTTACATGTTTCTCCTTATCTTCGCCTGACATAGCAGGATACTTTAGACAGAATTCTAAAGGTGGGTTCTTGCATCTTTGCTTTATTTTCCGCCTTGATTCCTCTCGATATGTAACATTATTGTTCTTGTGAAAAGTGAGCTGGTAGTTTACCAAATATTTGCTGTAAACAGTTCGCCATATCTATGTTAAAAGTAAAACTTCTCGAAACTTGCTGCCTGGAATAAATGAAGCTATTTTTTAATTAATTTTTTTTTGCTCAAACAGAACACAAGTTTGTGTTACATATGATTGTAATTTCATGAAAATGACGTAATAAGAGTATACTTATGAAAACGCGGAGGCCAATCAGAATTCAAATTATACAGAGCTGGCAAACATATTTCATAACTATAGCATAAATATTGCTCAAGAATTTTGTGTGACTGACATATTTCATGCGAACTGATGCCGTTCTTTCCATACTGATTTTGACAACGGATTACTCTGTTCACCCAATCAAGATAATCAAACTAGAGGGCTCATGACGGGTGTGATCGGTTGACAGGTGACGCTTACTTCTTCTGGGCACTTGAACCCACCTCGTTTTGTCTCAACGCTCCGTGCTTGCCCTATTCTAAATTTTGTGTCCTTTATAATAGTTATTGGAGTAATCATTGTTAGTTATCTTCCCCTTTTGTTTTGACAAACTTTACGCATAGAGTTTGTCATGAAACTATCTAAACATCCTGCTATTGTGCGTTAGAAATTTATATCTTAGTAAGGGTAGATCTCATTCCATGGCCGAGTTATTTTAACATTAGATATATGTATTGCTGATACTCGCAAATAAAGTTGATATCCAGATCACAATCAAAGTCGTACCAAAAACCATTCTCCAAAATCTAGACGCCGTCTTGCCACGAGAAATAACTGTCAGGGTGACCACTAAGCCAGTTCGTAAAAGTCATGTCAGTTTATACATTCCATGTGAATCTGCCCTCAACATTACGGCCAGTACCACCGATCCAAGCGTCTACTGCACAAGTATTAACATCTTTGTATTCATCTGGAAACGAAGAGGCCATTAATTCATTTCACTCGGTGTCTTCAGTGTTACTGCTAGAAATGGGGAGGGCGGTTGTTTATGCCCTATTCGAGAATTTTTAACCCAGAAAGAAAGATCACCTTTATTAAAAGAGGTGGTAAAACTTTGATCTATGCATGGCGTTAAGGACGTAATAATGAAGGCTCTTTATCGAATCAACTCCAGTCGTGATGTGGGACGGGAGATCCATTGCTATGGCCAAATCCGAAAGACCAGTGATTTTCACGCTATCCAAGTGATCACTTCCGCATTATTGTAAACACTCGTGAACAAATAACGTCATAATGTCGATAGCTGAACATTGAGTTAAATAAGATCACATAGCAATGCCAAATGATAGATTCGACACAATTATAAACCTGAATTTCAAAATATACATTAAAACCACTAAGACATTCCAATATTTGGATCGCAAGCGTGCTCACAATCTTGTTGTTAAAGGATTCAGTAACGTTAGGTGACACCGCTCGTCTTTAAGACACACAACTGAAGGGACATAGCTTGCCTTTGAGAACAAATGAGGCACAACTAAATCTCCAAGAGTGTCTGGGGACTGCCATAGTTTGTTCACAACGTAACTCACAGGTTCAACATGGAGTCACAAGTTTGTTCACAATATAACTCACAGGTTCAACATGGAGTCACAAGTTTGTTCACAACATACCTCACAGGTTCAACATGGAGTCACAAGTGTGTTCACAACATAACTCACAGGTTCAACATGGAGTCACAAGTTTGTTCACAATATAACTCACAGGTTCAACATGGAGTCACAAGTTTGTTCACAACATAACTCACAGGTTCAACATGGAGTCACAAGTTTGTTCACAATATAACTCACAGGTTCAACATGGAGTCACAAGTTTGTTCACAACATAACTCACAGGTTCAACATGGAGTCACAAGTGTGTTCACAACAAAACTCACAGGTTCAACATGGAGTCACAAGTTTGTTCACAATATAACTCACAGGTTCAACATGGAGTCACAAGTTTGTTCACAACATAACTCACAGGTTCAACATGGAGTCACAAGTTTGTTCACAACATAACTCACAGGTTCAACATGGAGTCACAAGTTTGTTCACAACATAACTCACAGGTTTAATGTGGGGTCACGAGTTAGTTCTCGATTTCAATTGGCAGTCACAAGGACACAGAATTGAGATAAAATCTGTTTTAATAAATTAATGTTATAAGCTGTTTGTCAGATTAGTATTTTAATTTTCACTCATTGAAAAATTCATTAATTCTAAGATAACCTTTAGGGTTAGGATAGATTCACAAGTGTATTCTAATAATGAAACATTTTCTTTCGAAAATATTTAAAAGTATAAAATGAATGAAGGTTTTTAAATTGTGTACTATTCTTATCTTGTAGATTCATGGTTTGTTTACATTGTGACCCCGACCTTCAAGATGGAGAATTGCACTATTTCCACTCGCAAGATTTTATTGTGGTGTACACCAGCAAAAGTGCATCTTTTTGTGTCATGATTCAACAAAACTAATACCAAGAATAATTGAAAAGCTATTGATCTGGATTTGAACAATTTCAATAATGCTTGGGATGTCTACCTTTTAGCTTTTCTGATCACGTGTTGTCCGTTGTCAGTTCGTCTATCTGTAAACATTTCATATTTTCGACTTCTCCAGAACCACTGGGCCAATTTCAACCAAACTTGGCACAAATCATCCTTTGGTCATTGGGATCAAGTTTGATCAGATGAAGGGCTATACCCCCTTCAATGGGGAGATAATCACAAAAATGCAAAAATATTATGAGGTCATTTAAAAATCTTCTGAAGATCCATTGGGCGAGAAAAGTTCAAATTTACAATGACGATTCCTGACATAGTGGAGATCTAAGTTTGTTAAAAGCATATCTCCCATAGGTAGGGTGGAGTTGCAATAGGGGATAAAAATTTTCCATGCTCAATACAGGAACAAATCTTAAGAAATCTTCTCAAGAACCACTGAGCAAGAAAAGTTCAAGTTTACATGACAGCTTTCTGACATAGTACAGTATCAGGTTTGATAAACTCATGGCCTCCAGGGGTAGGATGGAGCCACAATAGGGGATCAAA
>JAMZEH010000091.1:445000-532500 GCA_024699665.1 Ostrea denselamellosa
GAACACTATGCAAAAGCATGTAAATCTACCCGATGTAAACAGTGTGAGGAATGGGAACACAGCTGTTCGTGCCGGGTGAGTGATCATGGAGACGACAAAATGAGTGAAGGTGAAATTGATGAATGGGAGGTGAATAACGGGGACGACGATCATGCACACAACGACGGAGACGCGGAGGCACCAGAAGGGGACCAGGAAATCGGAGACCAGGCAAAACAAACCAGTGAAGATGAACGCGATGTGGAGAAAGCAGAGGTAGCTGAAGCAGAAACCAAGGATCAAAATGAAAAAAGTGATAACAAAGAAACGGAAGAAACAACAGCCGAAAATGAACCGCCTGATATTACAGATACTGAGATGTGCGATTGTGAAGGGTCATCAACTGTAGAATCGGACCTTGATACGGAACTGACCGTTAAAAACGCGAAGAAGAGGAAAAGTAAAGTAAAAAATAAGAGCAAAGCTAAAAAGAACAAATGAAATGGAAAGAATATCAATTACTTTTTTCATTTTCATCATGGTTTTTATAACCTCGTGGAATTGTAACAGAATGTGTGATGTTGATAAAATAAAAATGGTATTCAGCGTATTTCAGGATAGAAGATATGACATTGTAGCTTTACAGGAAACTCATTGGAGAGATTGTTTTATTGACAATTATAAACATTTATGGAATGGTGTTATATATTATGATAGTACAAATACGTCATCCAAAGGTGTAGCATTTTTAGTGAAGAATAATATTAAAACAAAAATAGAAAAGGTACATGGGTTTGATGGAAGGTATCTACATATCAAATACAAAGAAAATGACAATACATACGACCTTATAAATATATATGCGCCAAATGATGTAAAAGAAAGGGCATTGTTTCTTAAGAATATTATGGACGTAATGCCAAGTTCTACAAATGTACTTATTATGGGAGATTTTAATACTACTCTTGCAGACATAGATAGGTGTGGAAAAACTGCCCACAGGTATGATCAGAGTTACAAAGCGTTAACAGATATGATGAATAAATACCATGTAGTTGATGTTTGGAGAAAAAGAAATGAAAGGAAAAAAGTTTTTTCAAGAAAAGTTATTAGAGAAAATATGCTTGTACAAAGTAGAATTGACTTTATATTGATTATGAAAAGTCTATGTGGTTATGTTAGAAATATTTTTTACGTGGAAACAACAATGAGTGATCACTCAATGATTGTTATGAATTTCAATACAGATGTTTCTGAAAGAGGTCCAGGTGTTTGGATACATAACAATTTACTTTTGAATGATGAATATTATATAAACAAAGTTCATGAATTAATTGAAAGAGAAAAACAATGCATCCTATTTGAACAATCAATTTTGGTCTGGTGGGATAATTTAAAGTACAAAATCAAAAAATTATCACAAAATTATAGTCAGAATAGAGCAAGAGAAAGAAATAAGGAGTATTACAGAATTCAAAATAGTTTACAAAGATTATCAGAAAGAATTGCTAATGGTGAAAGTATACACGTTGAAAATTATGAAAAGCTTAAAACAGATCTTAGTGAATTTGAAAATGAAAAATGTAGAGGTGCTATTCTAAGATCTAAAGCGCAATGGGCCAATGAATCAGATAAGTGTACGAAATTTTTCTTGAATTTAGAAAAAAATAAACAAGAATCAAATAGTATAAAAGAGTTAGTGGATGAGAATGGTGAAGTTACGGGAAATACAGATTCCATTTTAAATCTGCAATATGATTTTTATTCTAAGCTGTATTCATGTGTAGAAATTGATTGTAATAGTAAAAACCAGTTATTATCATTAGTTAATACAAAGCTTGATGAAAATGATGCAGAGTTGTGTGATAAATATATTGATGTTAATGAAATAGAACAAGCCGTGAAGGAAATGGCCAGCAACAAGAGTCCTGGTCCTGATGGATTGACTGTTGAATTTTTTAGAAAGTTTTTACCTCATTTGAAAATCATATTGTATAAACTATTTTTAGAAATAGAAAGGCTAGAAAGGTTGTCACATTCTATGAAGATGGGTAATATAACATTATTATATAAGAAGAAAGGTGATAAGAGGTTGTTAAAAAATTGGCGACCAATTAGTCTTTTAAACGTTGATTACAAAATAATAGCAAGAATAATGTCAAATAGACTCAAACAGGTGTTACCAAATATTATTTCTAATGATCAAACATGTTGTATTGTTGGAAGAGATATTGCAGACACTTTAGTAAGCATAAGAGATATCATAGAAATGGTTGAAATAGATCAAATGGAAGGTTATATCGTAAAAATTGATCAAGAAAAAGCGTTTGACAGAGTTAGTCATGAATATCTATTAGATGTGTTACAGGTATATGGATTTGGAGATTATTTTAGAAAATGGATCAAGATATTTTATACAGATATCTATAGCAGTGTTAAAAGCAATGGCCATTTAACAAAATATTTCCCAGTTAGAAACTCTGTTAGACAAGGTTGTCCAATATCTGCATTACTATATGTGTTATGTTCAGAACCTTTGAATTGTGCAGTTAAAAGTAACAAATTTATTAAAGGAATAGATATTCCTATGTGTGATGAAAATGCATTAGTTTTTCAGCATGCAGATGATACAACGATATCAGTATGTGACAAAAAGTCTATTTTTGAAATATTGAATGTTTTTGAATTATATGGAAAAGCATCTGGTGCCACAATCAATGTACAAAAATCAGAAGTTATGTGTATAGGGACAGGGGAATTGTTACTAGAAGATAAAAAACTTATCAATATTACAGAAACAAATGTCATGAAGGTTCTTGGAGTTTATTTTGGAAAAAACAAATTGGAATGTGAAAATTTGAACTGGAGAAACAAAGTTCAAAATATAAATCAAATTCTTAATATGTGGAGACAAAGAGTGTTGACAATACACGGACGAGTTAATGTTATCAATACTTTACTTGTGTCTCAATTATGGTATTCTTTGTCTGTAATTTCTATTCCATTTTGGGCTAGAGATGCAATTCAGAAAGAATGTATTAATTTTTTATGGAATTATGGTACACACTTAGTGTCATATAAGACAATTGTCGGAGAAAAAGAAAATGGTGGTTTAAATATAGATGATATTTACTTGAAAATGCTTTCTTTTCGATTAAAATTTTTAGCTAAGTATTTTTGCACAAGAAAGCATCTTGTATGGAAATACACTTTTTGTTATTTTTTATCTAAAATATGTGATATGAAAGGAGGAGTGGAAATGTTTTTTCTACAGTTGAATAAAAAAGATTTACAATGTTTACCTATGTTTTATACAGAAATGTTTAGTGCTTGGTATGCAGTGAAGGATAATGTTGAGTATAATGAAAGTACAAATGATGTGTTTAATCACTGTTTGTTTTTTAATCCCAAAATTGTCAGCCAAAACAAGACATTATTGTGGAAATATCTTATAAAAGCAGGGATCACACATATCAGAGACATTTCATATGAAGTGATACCTGGATTTTTACCTGCGTCTTTTATTGTAGAAATGATACATGAATGTGATAATGAAATTAGTACAAAGCGTATCAAAGATGATTATTCAACATTATTATCGATTATTCCAAAAGAATGGGAAAATGTTATTCAAAATAATGTTTATAAAAAAGAAGCTTGTCTACCAATTTTTTCACTTTGTGTCGAAAATACAAATTATGATTTTTCTTCATGCACTGTAAAAATATTTTACAAATTGCTGATTCAAAAAGTATTTATTCCTCCTAAGTCAAACCAATATTGGTCAGAGAAATTTAAAATAAAAGATACGAAGATGCTTGATAATAGGTGGAATGTACTAAAAGAAAGTGGAAAACCTCCAGATGTTGTGGAGCTTGATTTTAAAATTTTTCACAATGTAATCTTTACCTACGAAAAACTGTTTAAAATTGGTAAGATTGATTCAAACATATGTCCGCTTTGTTTGACAGAAAGTGAAGATTTATTACATATGTTTGTAAATTGCACAGAAATACAAGATTTTAGAAGCAATTTTATTATATATCATTTGGAAACATTGTTGAAAGATTGTGAAAATAGTGTATACAATGTTTTAGATTTTAATGAAATATTTATGACAGCTTTTCCAAATGCTTTGAAAAATGTTAACACTTTTTTTGTTAATTTTTTTCTGTCATTATGTAGATTCACTATCTATAGAAAGACAATTATTGTTGCAAACTAATAAAAAAATAAATTTAACAAGTTTTTCCAAATATTTGCTCAGACATTATATTTATTACAATTATCATTATATGTGTATTGAGAAAAACAACAGGAAAATGTTTTTTACAAAGTTTTTGAAGAACAATCCGCTTTTGAAAGAAACAGAGGGGATACTACTGTTTATCTTTTAATGTGTTTTTATTGAAAAAATTTAAACAATATTAGGATGTGATATTCAATGTGATATTCAATGTGATGACTGTTGTTGTATATATTGTATGTTGATCAATAAAAGATAAAAAAAAAAAAGAAAAAGTAGCACGGAAGGTTAGCACGTCGACTACTGAACTGTTGGATTCGAGTCCAGCAGGCGGTATTTTTTTTTTTTTTTTGTTATTTTTTTTTTTTTTGTTATTTTTTGGGTTTGTCTGTTTTTTGGGGTTTTTTTTTTTTTTTTTTTTTTTTGGTTTTTTTTTTCCCCAGATTACTTTTACGAAAACTGCTTTTTTGACTAGTAAATCTAAAAGTTTTCAATGTCGAAGTATTGCTGTACATATATCCTCCACTTTTCATTCACACCACTCAGGAGTAGCGCTCCTTCTTACTTATTTAAATGGCATAGAAATGGGGATCAACCGCATTCTCATTTGGGATGATAAAAAACACAAGACTTTAACAACTCTGCTGAAGGGCTCAGAGTTCACCATTACCCTGAATAAGGACAATGTTTGTTCAGTATGGCCGAAATTTTGTTCATGAAGCATGTTCATTGTTCTGTCAAGAGGAGAGATGCCTGATCACTTCTCTAACGAGAATAACTTGTTTATATGTCAATAAATAAGTCCATGTTACTGATAGCAATTCTTGATGTCATGTTTTACACACACACACACACACACACACACACACACACACACACACACACACACACATATATATATATATATATATATATATATATATATCTGTGTGTGTGTGGACGAACCCTTTATCTCTCCATAATGTCCTTTTCACATACACCTGTACATATTTAACAGCGGTATATTCTTTCGCCTAAAGAAGACATCTTAAATTATCAACACAAAGATAAACAAATCTTTATAATGTCCAATAGAACGATATAATACATTTATCCACTGTGTAAATACTTTTAATTTAAATCAATTGTTAAAGAAGTCGTGAATTATTTCATATTCCTTAAATTTTCTTATTGATTTTAAATTATAGAGATTTACGAATTTGTCAATTCACATTTTAGAATTTATTGTCAGCTGGAATAGCTCTGTTGGGAGAGCGTTAGACTGAAAATAAAAGAGAAAAAAAAAAAAGAGAGCGTTAGACTGAAGATCTAAAGGCCCCCGGTTCAATCCCGGGTTCCGGCACGGAACATTCCGGAGGCTGACAGGTAAATTTTTACTTTTTTCCCTTTCATCATCTTCCAGTATCAAGTTTATTCGTTTGTTTGTATAATGTTTAACGTCCCGCTCGAGAATCATTCACTCATATGGAAACATTGCCATTGCCGGTGAAGGGCTGCAAAATTTAGGCCTATGCTCGGCGCTTATGGCCTTTGAGTAGGGAGGGATCTTTATTGTGCCACACCTGCTGTGACACGGGGCCTCGGTTTTTACGGTCTCATCCGAAGGACCGCCCTATTTAGTTGCCTCTTACGACAAGCAATGGGGTACTGTGGACCTAATCTAGCCCGGATCCCCACGGGACGCAAGAAATATTCATAGATGTAGCTTACTTTGGTGACACCCCTCCCTTTTTTCTCTCATATTTAATGACTTTATTATACTTTGGATATGAAAAAAAGTTTATTCCCTGAATATCAGGTATTAAAATATTATTTACTTTGCATTTTTAGTTTAATACCAAACGAAGCAAGACACTAAAGGTAACGCGTATGTAAAAAGAAAAAAAGTCAAAATCAGCAAAAGGAAAAGAGAGATAATCTCGACATACGTTCACTGAAATTTTCGTGATCCATTGTGGGCGCCTTCATTTTTTTTCTTTACTGATTAGTTGCTTCAACATTTATTCGTGCTTTTACTTGAAATGCCCAAAATAAAAATATCTGGACTGTATTTCGTAAATTTAAATGCTTAACTTATTCAAAATGAATGGTATTATTATCATTGTGGTAGTTTTTTGCAAATCATTAAATAGAAAACAGCAATACGACTAAATAAATGAACGATCTATTGAATTTCTTTAAAGAGATAATAATGATGTACGACATATTTACGCTTACGTTTTTACTAATTCAATTTCTTGGATTAATTTTGTTTATTTCCAGCTGTCTTTTAAAGTGATACAAGCTGTTGGCCTAAGTGTACTAACTGTATTGCTTTAAATTGCAAAGGATTTATTGTTTGTTGTGGGATTGAAAGGAAACACATAGCGGATAAATGTGACGTCACAATACACTGTTTACGTCGGCAGGCGTTATATTCTAGCTTGTAAGTTATAATTATGGTCATTCTAGCTTGTAAGTTATAATGATGGTGATTCTAGCTTGTAAGTTATAATCATGGTCATTCTAGCTTGTAAGTTATAATGATGGTAATTCTAGCTTGTAAGTTATAATCATGGTCATTCTAGCTTGTAAGTTATAATCATGGTCATTCTAGCTTGTAAGTTATAATTATGGTCATTCTAGCTTATAATTATGGTAATTCTAGCTTGTAAGTTATAATTATGGTCATTCTAGCTTGTAAGTTATAATCATGGTGATTCTAGGTTGTAAGTTATAATTATGGTCATTCTAGCTTGTAAGTTATAATTATGGTAATTCTAGCTTGTAACTTATAATTATGGTAATTCTAGCTTGTAAGTTATAATTATGGTCATTCTAGCTTGATACGAAATTCAATTTTGTGGATGATTTACTCATATCTGATATAGCAAAGTTTTATCGGTGCCAGATAGAACATTGTATTGCAGAATGCAATAGTAATAATATTTCTAAATTAGAATTTTTACAGACTGCACTGATGATGGACTCAATATTTGCTAGGCAAATTTAATTTAGAATTTCCCGTTTGTAGTGAAAGTTTCCTTGGTCAGATTTTGAGAACAAGAAGTTTACACGTACATAGGTACAGACTAAGAGAGAGCTTACATCGTGTTCATAACCAAGGTATAAGCGAGCGGAAGATATGTCTGAAGAGGCGAGTGTATAACGTCCAGGCGAGTGTACAATGTCCAGGCGAGTGTATAATGTCCAGGCGAGTGTATAACGTCCAGGCGAGTGTACAACGTCCAGGGCGAGTGTACAACGTCCAAGCCGAGTGTACAATGTCCAGGCTAGTGTACAATGTCCAGGCGAGTGTACAATGTCCAGGCGAGTTTACAATGTCCAGGCGAGTGTACAAAGTCCAGGCGAGTGTACAATGTCCAGGCGATTGTACAATGTCCAGGCGGGTTTACAACGTCCAGGCGAGTGTACAACGTCCAGGGCGAGTGTACAATATCCAGGCGAGTTTACAATGTCCAGGGCGAGTGAACAATGTCCAGGCGAGTGTACAACGTCCAGGGCGAGTGTACAATGTTCAGGCGAGTGTACAACGTCCAGGGCGAGTGAACAATGTCCAGGCGAGTGTACAATGTCCAGGAGAGTTTACAATGTCCAGGCGAGTGTACAACGTCCAGGCGAGTGTACAATGTCCAGGCGAGTTTACAATGTCCAGGCGAGTGTACAATGTCCAGGCGAGTGTACAACGTCCAGGCGAGTGTACAATATCCAGGCGAGTGTACAACGTCCAGGCGAGTGAACAATGTCCAGGCGAGTGTACAATGTCCAGGAGAGTTTACAATGTCCAGGCGAGTGTACAACGTCCAGGCGAGTGTACAATGTCCAGGCGAGTTTACAATGTCCAGGCGAATGTACAATGTCCAGGCGAGTGTACAACGTCCAGGCGAGTGTACAATATTCAGGCGAGTGTACAACGTCCAGGCGAGTGTACAATGTCCAGGCGAGTGTACAATGTCCAGGCGAGTGTACAATGTCCAGGCGAGTTTACAATGTCCAGGGCGAGTGTACAATGTCCAGGCGAGTTTACAACGTCCAGGCGAGTGTACAATGTCCAGGCGAGTGTACAATGTCCAGGCGAGTTTACAATGTCCAGGCGAGTGTATAATGTCCAGGGCGAGTGTACAATGTCCAGGGCGAGTGTACAACGTCCAGGGATCAAATCACCTGTGGCACATTGACACGAACCATGAATTAAGAAGATGGAATTAAATAATTGCCGGAAATAGTGATGGTTTTAGCTGTCTTTTACATTTTAAGAATGTCTACACTACAACAAAGCCGATTCACTGATTCAAGGAAGGAGTCAACTAACTTGGAGATCCTTTGAGAACAGGGTCCGATAAAGGCTTAGAAAATGTGGCCATTGGTGTGTGGAGGGACGTGTACATAGGTGTGTGGAGGGACGTGTACACTGGTGTGTGGAGGGACGTGTACACTGGTGTGTGGAGGGATGTGTACACTGGTGTGTGGAGGGACGTGTATAGTGGTGTGTGGAGGGACGTGTACACTGGTGTGTGGAGGGACGTGTACACTGGTGTGTGGAGGGACGTGTACACTGGTGTGTGGAGGGACGTGTACACTGGTGTGTGGAGGGATGTGTACACTGGTGTGTGGAGGGACGTGTATAGTGGTGTGTGGAGGGACGTGTACACTGGTGTGTGGAGGGACGTGTACACTGGTGTGTGGAGGGACGTGTACACTGGTGTGTGTGGAGGGACGTGTACACTGGTGTGTGTGGAGGGACGTGTACACTGGTGTGTGGAGGGACGTGTACACTGGTGTGTGTGGAGGGACGTGTACACTGGTGTGTGGAGGGACGTGTACACTGGTGTAGTGTAGTGTTTTATTACCATGGAGGATGTTGGAATCCTGGATCCTTTAAATGACTGTCACATTGCCTGTCTTCAGTATATATTCATCTGTCATATTAGCATCAAACTACAAGTATGGAGAGACGCGTAGGTACAGCTGTACTTCACGGGATTGGAAAAATATAAAACAAACAAAATCGACTGAATTAAATGAATTATAGAGTGGTAATTTGGTAAGTTCTTTCACGGAATATTCTATGTAGACCAAATCAGTCCGTGCTATTTCATGTGATGTCTTTCGTGGTGTATAAGTTACATATATAGTCACAGATATTTCAAATCATATTCAATCATTTATCAACAGGTGCTAGACAATGTTTGTTTATGAAAGTATAAAACTCTCGGTTGTAATGCATGAAATGGAATCAGTTAGACTCGTTTGTAAATAAAATTTTCCGTCTTCCTGACACGTTCAAATACATCTTTCCCAAATTTCATCTGCCTACATAAGACATGTTTTTTTTTTACATGGATAGGGGTAGATCTAATTTAATTCATACCAAACAGTTTTCACATTGTGTGTTCAAAGCTCAAGTAAGACATAAAAAAATTAATCTTATCTGGTGAGCATCTAGTAAAGTGTTACTGACGGTTACAAAGATATATGACGATCAAATGATCACCCTATAACACAGTTTGGGTGACGATCGTTGTAGTAATTATCAGAGCTCTATTTTTATTTCACATGTGCGGGGTTAGGTCTTTCTACATGGGTATTTCACATGGCCAGGGATAGTCCTGTTTTTAATTCATCAAGGGGTGGATGGGATGTAGTGATGATAAAGGGGGTAGGTGTAACAAGAACTACAGAACGAAAAACATAACTCAAAATCCTTAATCTTAATAGTACATAAAATTTTATATATTTATATATATTAATCCAGAAATCAGTATAGGAAATCTACACAAGTAGTAGTATAATAAAAATATCAAAAGCCGATTGAGTACATACTCTGGACTAGTTTATGGAGTGTACTCCTGAAGAATTAAAGAAACTAGTCGAGTATATACTCAGTCGGCTTTGTGATATATATATATATATATATATATATATCAGCTTATTGAGAAAATCCCAATGATTCGAAACATTATATGCGTTTCGGGGGGGGGGGGGGGGGGTCAATTTTTTTAAATTTTCATGTTGATCTCCTTCTTTAATTTGTTCATTAAAATATTCTTAAATGCACTATTTAATAATAATAAATAATGTATGTAATTCGTGTTTTTAAATATCTCTCTCTCTCTCTCTCTCTCTCTCTCTCTCTCTCTCTCTGAAAAAAAACTGTATTTAGGGTACAGTATTCATTATATTATTTTAATAAGCATCTAATCAAATTAATTTGATCCAATGTAAAAATCAGAGTAATGTTGATGATTAATATTGGAATTAATTTATTGCATATATCAAGAGAAGCAAAAAATTCAAACCACCAAATTATTACAAAAAAGAAATCATGAATCAATCATATTTGACCGAAACGTAAAATCTTTGATAGAGATTTTCATGCGGAGTGTCTGGATAATACAATGATCTATGTGCAAGTTGTATTTTCCATGCGAATTCCGAGAATCTTTGCCACCATAGAACTAAATTACACTATTTGAAATTAACAAAAGTGTTCGACTTCTTGCGTAAAGTGTGAAATTCGGTTGGCGCAAGACACGCATGGACTAGATCAATATAGTTCACATATTCCGCTAGAAGTCAAACACTGGTGTTAATTTCAAATACCCAGATTAGCGGACTCGCCACTAGTTTTAATGTGACGAAAAAGCCTTTGAATGTGCACAGAATACACAAAGTTAAATACATAAATTATTGTATTATTTAGACGGTCAACATTTTTGGTCGGGTTCCACAACGTGCATCAGGTGTAACGATGAAAAGTGACCCTCGAAGAATATCGACCGGAGGTCACTTTTCTACATACAAATTTGACCCTCCTGGTCAATTTTCTACGTAGAAAAATGGCCCACCTGGAGTCCTTTTTTTTCGGTGTGGATGGTAGAAAAGTGACCCCGTAGAATAATGACTGTGTCAATTTTGCGATACAAGTAAACTGGTTTTGGTAGGAATATTCTTGTTAGGCAATACAGAGGGTTAAAGTCACGCAGCCGTTTCATATGAAGCTTTTCTTTACCATTGTTATCTGACATTTTTATTATGTCTTCCAACTTCAACATTCAATTTATGGGATGATGTTCTAAAGCAAGTACTATAAGATTTGTAAAAGAGCCAATAGGTTTCATTAAGTACATTGTAAGTATTGTTATTTACATTGTAAGTATTGTTATTTACATTGTAAGCATTGTTATTTACATTGTAATTATTATTATTTACGTTGCAAGCATTGTTATTTACATTGTAAGTATAATTATTTACATTGTAAGCATTATTATTTACATTGCAAGCATTGTTATTTACATTGTAAGTATAATTATTTACATTGTAAGTATAATTATTTACATTGTAAGTATAATTATTTACATTGTAAGTATAATTATTTACATTGTAAGTATAATTATTTACATTGTAAGTATTATTATTTACATTGTAAGTATAATTATTTACATTGTAAGTATAATTATTTACATTGCAAGCATTATTATTTACATTGTAAGTATAATTATTTACATTGCAAGCATTATTATTTACATTGTAAGTATTATTATTTACATTGCAAGCATTATTATTTATATTGTAAGTATTATTATTTACATTGTAAGCATTATTATCTACATTGTAAGCATTGTTATTTACATTGTAAGTATAATTATTTACATTTAAATGAGTGATACCACTGTCTTCATCACATATGACATATTTTAAAGAAACTCGGTCATTTCTATTCTTGAATCGATTCTTTTTATATAGAAAACGTTATTGATTGAAGGAACTTGACCAAACATCAGACAGAACTTTTTAGAGCCCCGTGCTAACATTGCTTATATTTTTCAATGTATCGGGGGAGTGGGAAGGGTATGTTGCTGATGAACTAGCCTAAAGCAAAAAGACAAACAAAAATACAAAAAAAAAAAATGAAAACAAAAAACCAACAGATAACAATAAAAAATAGCACTCAAATTGTCCGATTTTCAAAACCCTAAATCGTGTACCCTCTCCCGACTTAAATTTCTTATATCGTACAATAAATAGGAGGGGCATCTAATATACGCTGTAATGATGGTATATATATATATATATATATATATATATATATATATATATAAACACGCACACACATGAAAGTTTAAAACGCAATCGAACCCGCGCCGACTAGAGGTGAGAGGCCTTGTGATTTTGAGCGCGATGCTGTAAACACTCGGTCACGGAGGCCCGAGATGAAGAGGGAGAGTTTATATATATATATATATATATATATATATATATATATATATATATATATATACATGAAAGTTTAAAACGCACTGTGTAAATCTTGAAAAGTACAATTTCCTTTAGAATAATCATCCATTTCCTCTCATCTGTATACTTTTTTTTTTACATCCCAATTTTTAAATTTATCTTGTTAAATTTTTTCGGCTGGTTAGGGTTATGCCTGCCCCCCTCCCCCCTTGTTATATGCCTTACTGTCTAACTCCCTCTCATTCAGAAGTAAATACTAAAGTTACTACAACTTCACTGTATTTATTAGATAATTTTTCTGTTTACCCATCTAATACATGTTTATGCTAGCGGACGATCTAGACACTAGGAAAGGGTATTCAGAAAGATTCTTTTTTTCAACTTTCATTCAGAAGGCTGTTTCTGAATAAAAGAAAACAAAATCTGCAATTTTATTTCGCTCTTTCATTAACTGACAACCACAGTGAATTGTCAACTGTACACTTGTGATAATCAACACCACATGTATAGATGTATGTAGCGGGTCTGACGCATCACTGGAGGAGAAAACTTTCCGATTTGCAGCGCTGTTCACTCTATTTCTGGGGTTGTGTTTATTCTTACCTGATCTGCTTAAAACATACATTTACTATTCACACACACACACACAGACAGATAGACAGATAGATACACACAGATAGACAGACGGACAGATAGATAGATAGAATGATAGATAGATAGATAGATAAACGACATAAGGATAATTGAGATAAAAATTAAGATTAAAACATACGTTACGATTTGCACCCACTTATAACAATTCGCCTACCGTATTAATAGCCTCTGTACGGACACTAAGAAGATATTTTGCATTTTCTGAGAAATGATAATTATAACACACACATATATATATATATACTGAGGAAAAGAAAACGCATGGAGTCCGTCCTCATATTAATTTGTTTGATTTGTAACAGTCATAATTTCATACGGAATCGGAGGCTCATAGAATTCGCGGAAACACCGAAAACAACCGGTAATTACCGGAAATACCAAGGTTGATTAATTATATTGCTTTACGTCCCGCTTGAGAATTTTTCATTCATATGGAGACATCACCATTGCCGGTGAAGGGCTGCAAAAATTAGGCCTATGTTCGGCGCTTGTGGCCTTTGAGCAGGAAGGTATCTTTATAGTGCCACACCTGTGACACGGGGCCTCGATTTTTGCGGTCTCATCCGAAAGACCGTCCCATTTAGTCGTCTTGTACGACAAGCAGGGGTACTGAGGACCTGTTCTATCCCGGATCCCCATGGGGCGGAAACACCAAGACATGTCACACCACAGAAACTCCACGGTATCTTATTATTTGTTTAAGTTGTAGCCTACGGACTCGGACGTTCATGAAATTAGCGGAAACACGGAAAACATCAAGCATTCACTGGAAACACCAAGGCATGTACAGAAAACACCACTGTATCATTAAAAACATTTATAAGATACTACATGTAGTTCATACGTATATACATGTACTTCCAAAGAACGGAATGAGTCATGGCTAAATTTCTCTTTGCTTTGTCAAATAAATCAGTTTTTATGAAAATTCATATAAATATCTATATTGACCAAAAAAAAAAATCATTTCAAAATGACAATTTCTAAACATTGATCAGAAAGGTAGGCGACGAAACAATGCTACTGTTCGCAGTCCTTACACCTGGGCTATCATCTAATCTAATGTACCTGAGGTGTGTGTGCACCCCTGAATAACAGCGTGACTGAATAAATAAACAGGTGAAAAATTAAAACACAAGACATATTTTGACATATAATCTATTGCAAAAAACTACTATTCGTCGCTTTTGATATTTTTGTTTTCGTCACGTTTGGGAAGGAAAAAAAAGAAAGATAAAAAGAAAGAAAGAAAAATCGCCACTAGTGAAAATGGATAGAGTTACGTATGTCATTCGTCATTTACAAAATTAAATGGGGAGAATAATATTCTGCTTAGCTTCCCTTTGTTTATTTTCTATCTGAATAATTGCAAGAATTTTTTTTTTCAAATCTGTGGCGGAGAAGGAGACTCGATCTAAGCTACTCTGACAAGTGAGTGGAATGGGATGTGTGCATTATAACTGTACGCCAGCGCTTTGAAATAGATAATTGACTTTGGCGGATCTAGCCCCCACACCATGTTTAAACATTTGTCAAAAACTGTCATTATTTGCTATTCTGTGGTCTTCAATTTCCCACATCATCGCAAACCTGTTTGGTCGCACTTCCCCTTTGAGATTTTCTGGATCCGCCACTCATTTTAAT
The DNA here is from genome assembly GCA_024699665.1 of Ostrea denselamellosa. Lineage (NCBI taxonomy): Eukaryota > Metazoa > Mollusca > Bivalvia > Ostreida > Ostreidae > Ostrea > Ostrea denselamellosa. The sequence continues at coordinate 459,762 of JAMZEH010000091.1, forward strand.
GTAAAATTCTGTTATTTGCTCTGAATAAAATTGTTTGGCCTGTTGCACTGTAGGCGCTTGGCGTTCCTGCCAAAAAAAAAAAAAAAAAAAATGTCTGTTTACAGGAAGACAGTTTTTTAAAATTATATAGATATATAAAACGTCGAGCGCCTGTGGTCTATTTGTTTGTTAATTTCATAGAAAAGATTGAAATGTGCACAATGTTATGGATTTCACACAGGGCAGGGCACTACGTGTTATCAAGAAATACAACTCTTCCATGTTCATTTCATTCCACAAAAAAAAAAAAGAAAAAGAAAAAAAGTGATCTTTCTTGATAGAGCAGAAGACACTTGCCGTTTGGTGAAAAATGAAAGTGGATGCCGAATCTGAAAGGATGTTCAATTTGGGTACATTTGCTGGTACTTAGCAGACGTGACTATCAGGTATACAGTACTAGTCCTGTGGAGTAATTTTGAATTGTCTGGTTATCTATATATGAGTTGCAAAACCTTTATATTCAGTTGGATGACAGGATAATCAAATTCATTTCATTTCATTTTATTCAGGTAAAAAGTAAAAATATCACAGAATGTCATGATTATAAAACAATACAATTTTGAAAAACAGACATTATCTCAGCATTATGCAATATTGAAATGTGTACATGCAAATATATATTTTAACATGAAGCATGACATACAGTTGATAATTAATACCTAAGGATAGCCCATAAAAGCTACAAAAAAGCTTATTTCCAATGGGGTCCTTAATTATTATTAGTTTAGTTTTAACTCCAAAATTATTCACATCTAGGAATTTAGGCAGGGTATAGTGATGAAAATTGCTTAATGCTTGAAGAAATGACATAATTTAGCTGTTTACATTTTATATACTAAAAATCACTATAATTTGATAAAAATAATAATAAATTGTACAAGCATTTACAAATTGCCTCTTGCATTGGTAGCTAAAAATGATTGAACAGCTTTTTTAAACCTTTGTTATATGTAATATGAGTTGCATAAAAGATTTATTTAGTTTTATATTCAGGCTGGTGAAATTGATTGATTGATTATTTATTTCTTTCCGCCACACTCAACAATATTTCAGTTATCTGGTGGCGTCCAGTTTTTGTTGGTGGAGGAGAGAACCCAGATTGTGATTTTGAGCCCGATGCTCTAACCACTTGGCCACGGAGGCCCCTAACTCTGGTGATATTAATAATATGTACTAGGCTAATCTCAGCTGAGATTCAGCTCGGTTGGATATTTGGACTGTGCCTTCACCAGTGAAGTCGTCAGGGGGGAGGGGTAAAACTCAAAATGACTCTTTTTAAAAAGCAATCAAAAGGGGGGGGGGGGGTGTAACCCCTTCTTCTGGGCACAAAGATGGGGTAACAAATAGGGTTCAAACTATTAAACGTTAGATTAGGTTCAAGTTGTTTATTGTTGGGGTCATTGTGGTTGGGATCATAAGCACCTTAAGTGTGGATAGGTCCTACATAGGTCCTACGCACATCCCCTCTTCTTTTCTACCGAATGAAACAATATAGACCCAATAATTTTTCTTAAATGTGTAATTTTCCCACCGATCACCTTCATAAGTCATTCTGCATAGCCATCTTTTACTTTCTGTAAGGTTGTGAGATGACCACTTGTCAGTTGTGAGATACTTATATATATATGAGCTGTCCCATGCAAAAAGGGCCCTTATGGTAAAAAATTTCAAAAATCTTTTTTTGACGGATTATGATAGGTAATGACATAATTAAGCAACATATGAAGTTTCGTTCAAATATTCAGCATATTTACTGAAATATAGGCTATCGAAGATAAGGAACATATTTAAATGCTGTTACAAAAATAACCTTACAAATATGATGTTATCACACACAGTTTAATCATTCTTCAGGAAATTCCAGACATGTTGTGTCTCTAAAACATTCCTGGACATGAGGCCTGGTGTGCCTGTAGAGGTATTCTTGCCTCTCTTGACTTAACCCGCCAGGCAATATCTCTGGTGGTAGATTCGCATTGATCTAGTCATCTTTGGTTAAAGCAACAAGGGCCTTGTCGCCATCTGCATCTGTGCTGCATAAGACAAGTCCAGGTTGCAGCGCAGAAAAAGAGAAATGATGAAACTTTCTTATTCATCTAAATGGCTGATATGTGGTACTTATAAAACCTTTCCACTCATAGTATTTCACAATTCCATCCTTGATGATTACAACCTCATTACTTTTGGAGGACTAAGAAACTACATATCAGTATCTCGCAAGCTTAAAGAAAACTTGCAGAAAGTATAACCTGACTATGCAGAATGACTTCGGGGTGATAGGAGGGAAATCACGTTTGAGATAAATTACTCATTTTATATTTTTCATTCAGTCTAGAAGGGGGGATATGCACATATGATCTACACACTATCCACACTTCAGGTGCCTGCTGGTCAGGATAGGCTTTAGGAGATTTGTATTTACGCTATAATGTTTTTTTGTACATCCAATTTAGGTCTGATCACAGGTCCCTTCTCTCTCTCTCAAACTACATATTTTTCTCTTTTGAAGTTGCCCTTTTTTCTCTAATTTACATTGTTGTTTTTGTTCAATTTAAATTTTTTACAAACAGCATACTTAATGTGCGTTTGTCACATAAACAAACAAAACCTGTCATATGAAAAATGAGAGAAAATAACCATCAATTTCAATGTGTTAAGAAAGTGAAGGTTACAAATATGTGATTGGTATTTTTATAGGAAATCAATTAAATGGTGTTCAAATTCCTTATATATTGTACTCTACATGTCAGTTAAGGCTAATTACAATGCTACTGAATTTTCCCAATTTGATAAAAATGTCAATGAATTTTCCCAATCATAAAGACTTGGGCCCTTTATGAAAAAAAGGTATAAAAGGTACTGATTTGTGCACGACATCATCCTTATGTAGTATAGCTTCCAGTTTGTGAATGCAGTGATGTGAGACGGAGGTTACAAAACTATGGACATACACTGGCTGATGTGAGCAGTAAGTTCTATCTAGCCTCTGCCATACATCTTCTTAAGAACCACACTGATAATTGGTATATATAGTTAAATTACTATGCACACATCCTCATGAAGTGTACATTCAAGTTTGTTAATACCATGAATACTGAGGTCAGGGTGTGGTCACAAGAGGGTTACAGGGGGAAAAGTGTTTTCTTCTAAGATACATTTTCTTCACGGAAACCACAAATTTTATTTCATTCTTCAAATCAATATGCAAGCATCTTCATGTACATTCAAATTTGTTCACAACGTGGAGTCACAAGTTTGTTCACAACATAACTCACAGGTTCAACATGGAATCACAAGTTTGTTCACAACATAACTCACAGGTTCAACATGGAGTCACAAGTTTGTTCACAACATAACTCACAGGTTCAACGTGGAGTCACAAGTGTGTTCACAACATAACTCACAGGTTCAACGTGGGGTCATGAGTTAGTTCTCAGTTTCAAGTGACAGTCACAAGGACACAAAATTGAGATAAAATCTGTTTTAATAAATTAATGTTATAAGCTGTTCCTCAGATAAGCATTTTCATACAATTTTTGTTGACTCATTGAAAAGTTTATTCACTCTAAGATGAGGATAGAGTCACAAGAGGATTCTAATAATGAGACATTCTCTAATGAAAATATTTTAAAAGATCAAATAAATGAAAGTTTTTAAAATTGTGTACTATTCTTATCTTGTAGATTCATGGTTTGTAAACATTGTGACCTCGACTTTCAAGATGGAGAATTGCACTATTTCCACTCGCAAGGTTTTATTGTGTTGTATACCAGCAAAAGTACATCTTTTTGTGTCATGATTAAACAAAACTAATACCAAGAATAATTGAAAAGCTATTGATCTGGATTTGAACAATTTGAATAATGCTTGGGATGTCTACCTTTTAGCTTTTCTGATCACGTGTTGTCCGTTGTCAGTTCGTCCATCTGTAAACTTTTCATATTTTCGACTTCTTCTCCAGAACCACTGGACCAATTTCAACCAAACTTGGCACAAATCATCCTTTGGCCATTGGGATCAAGTTTGATCAGATGAAGGGCTATACCCCCTTCAATGGGGAGATAATCACAAAAATGCAAAAATATTATAAGGCATTTAAATATCTTCTCAAGTTCAAGTTTATATGGCGGCTTTCTGACATAGTGCAGTATCAGGTTCGTTAAACTCATGGCCTTCAGGGGAAGGATGGGGCCACATTAGGGGATCAAAGTTTTACATGCAAATATAAGGAAATCTTTAAATATGGGCCAAGGTGACTCATGTGAGCAATGTTGCCCATGAACAACTTGTTTTATTTTTGTCTACTAATTCTGTCTTTCTTATGTCTTTTTATTAAGAAAACATAACTGATTTTTTTTTTCTATCACACAACAGTACTGTTTTGGGGTTTATAAAGCAGGTTTGGAAAAATGATATGATGAACTCATAGTAAAAGTTAATAACGATGCATATTATGCAGGGTCAAGTGAGGTCAGCATGTACTGACATAGATACAAAACTTGTTATAAACGTTCTTCAAGCCTATCATATTTATTCCTGTTTTATTTGTTGTTATATAACGACATAACAAAAAATTAGAATCCTGAAATTAAAATTTCAATTTATCTATCATGTTGACATGTTTATTGTTGGATCTTATTTCTTTTGCTCAAGGACATTTTCAGATGATGCAAAGAGGCTGAAAATGACTTATACAGAAACGTGAAATGAAAAGTAAATAAAATATATGTTATTGATAGTTGTGTGATCAATAGAATCTTACACTTGTGCTTATGCATATGAAATTTATGACATCCATTACCAGATTTCAGTATTTCCTGAGCCAAGGCTTAGGAAATATTAAATCCGGCAACTCATTTCATAAATTTCATATGCCATAAGCATTCGTTCAAGATCCTATATTTTGATCAATGTTTGTTTTCTTGGCCTTTTCACGTGTTTTACTGAGTTCATCATCTGTCTGTATTATTTCTAGGATGGCGTCCCCTTAACCATTGGTGAGGTTAATACTGCCACTGCATTCAGTGACACAGACGTTGAATGGAGCTGTCTGGTCCATTAATATCACTGTGACACAGACGTTGAATGGAGCTGTCTGGTCCATTAATATCACGGTGACACAGACGTTGAATGGAGCTGCCTGATCCATTAATATCACGGTGACACAGACGTTGAATGGAGCTGTCTGGTCCATTAATATCACAGTGACGCAGACGTTGAATGGAGCTGTCTGGTCCATTAATATCACGGCGACACAGATTGCTGTCCTGGTGGAGGCCTTGGTTTTTCCAAAATTGTCCTGTGAAAGTTTGATTTTCTCTTTTAATTTTATTCTCTCTGATAAATAGTGATGAATGTCAGTGTCCCCCCCCCCCCCCCTCCCCCAGACTGCTGTCCAGGTGGAGGCAATCAGTGCTTGACAAACTTAATTCTTTGTACTACTTTAATGATTTCGTACTTTGAGGTAATAGTCTCATCAAATGAATAGATAGTTTGTGTTGCTGACTGCAAGAATGTCTCACGCACCCCCAAATACAGGGGATTATGAGCTCACCTGAGCTGAAAGCTCATATTAGCTTTTCTGATCACTTGTCATCTGTCCGTCTGTTTGTAAACTTTCATAATTTTGAATTCTTTTCCAGAACCACTGGGCCAATTTCAACCAATCTTGGCAACAAGCATTCTTGAGGCAAGCGGATTCAAGTTTGTTCAAATGAAGGACTATACCTTTCTCAAAGGGGAGATAATATTGAAATAGCAAAAATAGACTCCTCCTCCAGGACAACTAAGCCAATTTCAATCAAATTTGGTACAAATCATCCTTGGCTGAAGGAAATTCAAATTTATTCAAACGAAGGTCCATGCTTCCTTCAAAGGGGAGATAATAACAAAAATGCAAAAATAGTTTGGGGTTATTTCAAAATCTTCTCAAGAACCACTGGACCATAGAGTTCTAAGTTATATAAGAGCTCCCAGACCTAGTTCAGATTCAAGAGTTTTTTTAAATCATGGCCCCAGGGATAGAGTGGGTCTACATCAGGGGATCAAAGTTTTGTATGAAAAAATATCTAGGGAAAATCTTTAATATGGGACATGGTGATTCAGGTGAGTGATGTGGCCCATTGGCCTCTTGTAGGTGTCATTCACTCTAATTAGGGATTACAAATGGGGACTGAATTCTCCTGACTGTATTGACATTCAACATCCTTACCTCAATTTTAGCGTCATTTACATTTTCAATTTAGCCTTAACTTACTACGGGTATTTTAGGGACTCATGTGAAAGAGGAGTGTTAATGGGTAGACGAGTCTTTCACAGTCCATCATTACCTGCTGCTGTTGGTGGAACACTTTAAGCATCGCTGTGGTCTAGCTGAGGTGTAATGTTAAATTAGTGGGAATCCTCATTTCCTTAAGAAGAGTCGGAGAAGTATTCATTTTGCTCATAATAAGTTCAAACTGTAAAAAGCATGCAGACAGATATTACAGTTACCTCCCTTAAACGTGGTATGCCATAGAATGAAACACCTGCTAATGATGTGATTTAAGATAATGCAGTTTCAATGTGGTCATTAGTCAAAGACATTAATTATTATTGCATGTTTTGCCTCAGATTACATAATTAACTGCATGATAGAATTACACATTTAACAGTAGATTTTATGTCTGATTCCAGAAATGCATTTTTAGGTTACCTGAGTCATTCGGGTGACCTATTGCTATTCGTCTGTGTCCGTCGTTGTGCATTGTCTGTCAACAATTGAACATTGAATGGGGCATGTCATGGTATAGCAATGTCAGTACATTTGTCCGTCTATTTTAAAGTTTCCAGTTTCTATTTTCATTTCTCTATCATGTGCCAAGCTGAAAGTTTGTTGTGGGTCGCTTTAGGTTATAAAAAAAAAATGGCCAATTTAAAAATCCTCTCTACAGCTGCACATCTGTAAGAAAACCTAGATGCAATGTACATAATCATGTAGAGAAGGAAGATCTCAATCAAACTTGTATATTTCGGGATCCCTGGGGCAGAGGTTCTGACTGCAGAGCAAGGCCAAACTTGGTATATAATAATTTTGTGTAAAACATTTAAATAACATCTTTTTAGTGGTGTTGATAATGTAATAAATTGTCTAGAAGGAGCAGGTAGCCCTTTGCCAAAATTGTAAACGTCATGATTCGGGGTAGGGATTTTGGTACCAGGGTAGAGCTTTCATGGTATTTCTGAGTCATTGTTTTTAACATTTGAAAGATTCTGTAATTGTCCTAATGCTACTAGTATATAAACTACCAATAAATGCAAATGTAGGAAAAGCAAAAAGGGATGTTCCAAATTTGTGTTAAAAAAAAAATTGCAACCCCAGGGGATTAGGCTACTAGTGTAGGTGGAGGTCAATATGTTCATACTCTGTTATATTCTATTACATTTAATAAACTTCTATAATTTTACTGACACTAGCTAAAATCAATATTTAGAAGAAGCAGAAAATGGTAACCTCATCTGAATGCTTTATTATCATGTATTTAAAAAATAAAAACTCTCTAATTTAAATTGTAAAACCTTTGCCCCTCTGTCAAAGTTAGGCTCTAGGGAAAGGCCAGCATGGGAAAATTATTATAAATTTTGTAGCCCTAGTGATACCTTTAACTGATACTGTGGTAGTGTTAGATACATGGCCTTCCTACTAGTTCGGGCTAGTGGGTTAACTCTTTAGCTCAATCGATAGAGCACTGGACTGTTTAGCCAGAGGTTCCGGGTTCGATTCTCAGCAGAAACTCAAACCAGTCTCTGTTACATTTTGGCACCCACTTAGAGACTTGGGTAATCTCTGGCAGGTGAAAATGATTGCCCCCAGAACTTCGCCCCATAGGTGTGTGTTGGCCCTCTGGGAGAGTCGGGACGCCTCTCTCTCTGGAGGGGGACAATGTGGTAGTGTCAGATACATGGCTTTCCTACTAGCTCAGGCTAGTGGGTTAACCCTTTAGCTCGATCGGTAGAGCATTGGACTGTTGTGCCAGAGGTCCTTGGTTCGATTCTCAGCAGATACACAAACAAGTCTCTGTTACAATACTCAGGTGCCCAGTAAGACCCGTGAGTCTCATTTATATTCTGAAATGAAACAGATGACAAGCTGGTTCACTTGCTTAGACTGTCTTGAAAAAATAACTTTGGATTTAAAACTTGCATAAAATATTGCTTAGTACCTGTCTTATTTCTGGTCATTCCAGCATTCATTGCCACTTTGGTTTTACAGTTTTCTGGGCCTCAAAAGACATGGAACCATGACTGCAGGAGCATTTTTGCCTCTTAAAAGTAGAAGTAGCCAACGTTACCTTACCATCCGATCCATTTCTGAAGACAGTGTTTTTGTATCGAGCTGGTAAAATTTTAGCTCACCTTAGCTGTAAGATCATGTGTACTTTTCTGATCATCCCTTGTCTGTTGTGCATCTCTTTGTCCGCCTGTCTGTCTGTATACTTTTACACTCTCAATAAGTGTAAATGTGACGCATTCTCAACTTTTTCTGTAGAACAGCTTAGTTCAATTTCAACCAAAGTTAGCACAAAGCATCTTGGGTAAAAAGTTCAAAACTGATCAAATGAAGACCTCATCCCTTTCCAAGGGAGGTAATAAAGAAAAGGCAAAAGATAGGATGGAGTCACTTGAAAATCTTGTACTTAAGAACCACTGAGGTAGAAAAGATGAAACCAATATAACTTTTGAGAAAACTTCCTGACATCGAGTAGATTCTACATTGTTTAAATTATGGCTTTAGGGGATCATTTTTTCTTTGCACATGAATATATAAGAAATGCTATTTTGTCATCATCAGTTGTAATAATATACAAGTATCCTCAGGTAATGTAGATTCGTGTTGATTTAAATGTCTGCAGGGGATAGTGTGAAGCAACAATGAAAAATCATTGAGGAAGAAAAAATATATGAGAATAGATATGAATAAGCATTCTGAGTGTATTGCAGGGAATGCAAAGTCCCCTACCAGTAGGATAGTGCAGTCAAAACGTAGGTCAAGCGTAATGATACTCAAAGTCGATTTGCAACTATCCAAGACAAAGCCATGTATAAAATTTCAAATGCAGAGAAAAATCCAGAATACCTCAAGTGGAATGACAGATGGACAGACAGACAGACCAAGGGTAAACTAATAGTCCCTTTGGCAAAGCTAGTAGGGGGCTAAAAAAATCCTTTAAAAATATTCCTGTGAAAACTATTGGGCTTGATTAGTCTTTCATATACGGGCATTTCAGTGTAGTGAAGATTTATTTTTGATTCAATCATGGCCCCTTGGGTTAGGATGGAGGGAAAGTAAGGGATTCAAAGTTTTACGTGATAATATGTAGAAAATTTTAAAACAAGGAAGAACCATATTCTACTCCAGAACAACAAGGCCATTTAGTTATAATTTTAAATCTGATTGTTGTATTGATTCTGCTAAATTATGATCCTTTGGGACAAGGCTGGGGTGAACATTTTTCATGGGAATGAAGAGTATAGATTTAAAAAAAAAACCAAACATATTCTGAAAAACAGTGTGAAAGTGTAAAATGGCATTCAAACACTTCTCCTCCTATATGGCTTATCAGATAGCCTTGAAATTTTGAACAATATTCATTATCATTTAATGATTTTTACATTTTTCTGACCCAGGGATCCAATATTTTGCTATTAATTGCAGAGGATCAAAGAAAAGTGTAAGGTATAAAACAGTTTGCGATGCTTTTCCTTTATTGTGCGTTGGATAAATCTTAATTTGTTTGATAGAGCTTCATTACAGTTTAATGCTGTGCATATTATTGGGACCATATGATCTACTTATTGTTTTTGTAGTTTTGTAGTTTCTGTCAGTCTGTCCACCTCTGTGTTACAAAATCCTGTGAACGCTTCTCTTCCTGTATGGCTTATCAGATATCAGCAATATGCTTCATTGCATTTTGTAAATATGCATGTTATTGGGTCATGAAGATTCAATTATTTTCCTAAAAGTGAAAGTGGATCTAAGAGAGGTGGAGTAATCTAGCAATCGAACACTTCACCTCCTGCATGGCTTTTCTGATGGACTTGAAACTTTGTACAATGCTTCACTTTCATTTGTAGATATGTATATTGTCAGAACATAAGGATCCAATTGATATCCATGAAGTTATAGTGGATCTAAGAGGGGTGGAGGGTGTAAATTAGCTTGTTTGTTTGGTTATTTTACGTCCTGTTGAGAATTGTTCACTCATACTGAGACGTCACCAGCTGTATGTGAAGTACCCAAATTTAGATCTATAATTAGAGCTCATGGCTGAAGCAGTGAGTGTTCTTTAACGTGCCAATGGCTGCCATGACTCTAGACCTCTGTTTTTTTTAGGTCATATTCGAAAGACCTGTGATTCTCACTACTAAATGCTGAGCATTTGGTAAAGGAGCAATCATTTCTTACATTTACGTTTGAGGTTTGACGCAGCCATGGCACAAGCTGGGCTTGAACTCACAACCTCCTGGTTATAAAGCAAATACTCTAACCACTGAGCTACTGCAAGCAGTTAAAATAGCTTGTGAACACTTCTCCCATGTAACTTATCCAATAGACTTGAAGGTTTGCACAATACTTCATTATCATTTAATGATGTTCACCCTGTTCTGACTCAGGGATCTAATATTTTCCTGCAATTTACAGTGGATCAAAGGGAGTGTGTCATAGTTTATTTTTCATGTACAAAGGTATGTTCATTTTCCTACTGGTACTTCAACATAAATGTCATTTTTTGTATCATATACAACAATGGCATTGCCTTGATGTTGAATCCTTTCTTCATCGTTTTCCCCAATGTACATCATGCAGTTCATAACGTCTATGTTCCTGCGCATGCTTTCACCTCCATACCGTGCTGTACATTAAGGGTAAGGGGTGTAATTTGCAGCATTTCAATTTCAGAGCTGGGGGATGTTTGGTTTTGACATGAACAGATTATATTCTCATAGATGTCTGCTACTTGGTCCATTTCAGAATCACACATTTTACAGTTTCTTATAGCCCCCTGTGATTAAACTGGGTTCGTATTGTATTTTCTTTAACCTTTAACCTTGCTTAGGATTTTTGAATGGTTAGTGATGGAGTTCTCTTACTAAATGTGTACCTTCCTTGTACAAAACCTTTCTTTTTGTGTAACCGGTCTTGTAATAATAATCCGCAAGATGGTTCTGGTCGTAGATTTATTTAATGAAGCGAAACAATGAACAACCCTAAAACAACAATAAAAACTCATCAGGACAAATACAAAGACAAATACATCGACGTCGGACGTATGCGACATATATGCAGCGGTACAAATACTGGTCATCATATCTTCAAAACAAACAATTCATTGAACCAAAAATTACATGTAGGTAATTTATATTATGAAAAGTAAATATAGCTGTAGTTAATTACTGTGGTACATACTAGTTTATGGAACTGGGCTACAGCTTCCCAAAAAGTGAAATTGCCTTATAACTCCCTTATGATGACCTATTTAAACAATTTTACTAAAATACTAAATTTTGTACACATAATCACTGTGCATTTTTATTATTTAAAACTCAATAAACATTTACTTAAAAAATAGAACTAATTATTTCTATTTTTTAGTAAATCTTTCAACTTGCACACAACCTATATAAATAAAGTTTAAATGCATTATTTGATTTTAACCATACAATATAAAATACTTACAGCTATGGATGTAATTAGCAATTCTCTATCAAATCAAATTGTACAAGTTTTACAGACAAGTTTAGTTCATATCCACACCCTTTTTGAATATTTTCCAAAACTTGTTTTACCTCTATTATCTCATAAAAAGAACTCAGGAACTCCCGCCAGGAATTCCTATTGACTAGAACAAATTGATACAACCAATAAAATAACAGAACAAGTATAACCCCTTAGAGATACATGAACTAATCCGAGTTATGTTTTAACTGGACCTATACAGATTAAACCATTATATCTAAAAGGGGTACTTAGGTTTCTCTAAAAAAATTAGTAGGTAGCGCAGCGCAATATGTATTGAAGTGAATGAATGGAATGACAATCTAAAATATATAAAACTGTTGGAGTTCAACATACTTTTAAGACAATTTAACATAGGCGGTATCCTCCAAACTGGGTAGTTAAGGGCTTTAAAATTCATTGACCTATTGATTGATTGGCCTTGTGTAATTAATTCTAAAACTCTGTACAATAAATGTGGACGCAAGTCACATTTCATTAACATACCAAGAGGATTCTTCTAAAAATGAAGTGAAGAATTTAAAGTGATCGATTGTATAGAACTTTTTAAAGTTTTCTAGATTTCAGGCAAAGTGAGGTTAGTCTGCTGGGCTGAAACCGACAACTGAAGAATGTTCTAACTATCTGGCCAAACATCAATATTTTGGGGAAGGGGAGGCAATTTTAGTTTTACTTTGATAAAGTACTGGTCAGTCTTACTGTGTGTCAGACAAGTGGGGGTATTTGTAGGACAGCTCATTTTCCATAGATGTTTCCTATGTCACGAGTTATTCAACAGTCCAGATTGAACTTGGAGTCCAGGGTCCCAGTCAGGTGCTCTACTACATGTAACTGAACAACCCGGAACCTCTCTCACCACCACGTTGCTAATTCTTGAAGATAATTCATATTTGGATATTTTACTGAACATAGATGTCAACAGCAAATTCACTACACAACTTAATGACAAATGAGATGAATCCAGCTTCACTGTTGTCAGCTTCTCATTTTTGTGTAGGTATATTCATTCATCATCTGCATATGGTGCTTAGGTCTCTCGGCTGATTGATCTTCAAGAGCACACATTCTGTGTTCAAATTTCAAATGGGAGCAGGCTACTGGTGTTACAGGAGTTTCAATACTCTCATTTAAAGTCGGCATTTAACAAATTTTATGGTCGTTATAATGATCTTCTTTGCAATTACAATCTGTACTGAGTCGAATGCTGTCTTGACGTATTTCATACCAATTGTTAGGCCATTCTTACCATATTGATACTGACTACAGACTACTCCATTTAACTGATCAAGATACAAGTATAGAGCTTTGACTGGTGTGACCGGTCAACAGGGGATCTCACTCCTTTTAAGCACCTGATTACACGTCTGGTACATCAAGGGGTCTGTGTTTCTCTGCTCTTAATTTTGTTAACTTTATGGGATTTATGGCTTGATCACTCTTCATTATCGTCACTTGTTCATCAGTCAGAAATACAATAGGCTCATGGGCAACATTGCTGACCTGAGTCACCTGGTCCCGCAGCTATTGTAATATTTAAAAAAAATTATTTTTCTTTATTCCTTTATAAAAAAAATTTAAACACTTATATATTGTGGACCCAAGATATCCCAAAGGGTCACAATATAATCATGATGCAAGGTCACAAGGTCAAAGATCATGGTATGAAATGTAAAGTCTTGCTATAAGAAATCTATATACAAAATATGAAAGCCCTACCTGGAACAGTTCAAGAGATATTACTGGGGTTGATTTTTCTTAAAAGTAGGTCAAAATCCAAGGTCATGGTTACAAGGTAAAAAACTAGATAGCAAAAGAAAGGCTACAGCACAAGGAATACATACGTAAATATATGAGATATATATATATCACTTGCTTTTCAATAGTTATGAGAAAGGTCGAGTTTTAAAATGTTGATATTAAGTAAAAATCTAAGGTCAAGGTCACTAGGTCAAACATCATGGTTTCAAACAAAACGTCTTGACATCAAGAATATACATATATATATATATATATATATATATATATATATATATATATATATATATATATATATAAATGACACTTATGAATGCTCTACCTTAAATAATTCAGGAGATCTTGCTTAGGTTAGTTTTTGTTAAAGCAAGTCAATAACTCTGGTACCACTAAACCTTTTTGTGACAAGAAATGCACATATGGATTATGAGAGCCCTCTCAATCACCATTCAGATGTTAGGAGTAAGGTTAAAGGTTTTGGTAGAGTTTTGAAATTTAGATCGAACTCCAAGGTGAAGATCACAAAGTCTAAAATAATGGTATGATATGTAAGGCCTGATTATCGGGAATTTAGATACAAAATATAAAAGTCCAACTTTGAATAGTTAGGAGCTTTTACCTAGGTTAGTGTTTTTTTAAACTATGTCTAACACCAAGGTCACAACATTGAAAACTTTGATACCAAAAGTAATGTTTTATAACACAAAATGCTCTCATACAAAATGAGAACCCTATCAGTTACTATTCCATATTGCTGGGCAAGGTTGATGTTTTGGACAGACATAGGAATATAGGACAAATACAATACGCCCCCTCTCCGACTGTAGTTGCAGGGAAATAAAATAACCAGAGGCCCACAGGCTTTATTGATCACCTACATATTACCATAGTTAAAAGTATTGATCACTAGGCCCAAGGGCTCTAGAAAAAAACCCTCCCTATTCCACACATCGAAGCTCAATTCTAATATCCAGCAAAAGTATTCAAACAAGATGTGTTCTTAAATGCCCTTAGTGCAATATAAATAATTTGGACTTGTCGTAGAGTCTAAACACTTGGGTTGTGAAATTCAAAATTCTGGTATATGCTTTGCTGCTTTAGTTTTTGATCCCCTACCTGCTTTGCTGGAGGGGAGTATTAGTTTACCCTATGTCTGTGTGTCTGTCTCTCTTGTCTGTGTGTCTGTCTCTCTTGTCCATCTGTCATGCTGCTGGAGGTTTTCCAGACTTTTCCCTGCATTGGATGAAGATATTCAACTGAAATTTCATACATGGCTTTGTCTTGGATAGTTACAGAACAAGTTTAGTTTTGTTACACTTGGCCTATTTTTGTCTGAATTATGTCCCTTGATGAATTGTAAGAATCAGTTTTCCGGACTTTTCTCTGTATTGAATGAAAATATTCAATTGACAGTTGATATGTGGCTTTGTCTTGGATAGTTACAGATCAGGTTTCAGTATGTTTGACCTACTTTTGACTGAATTATCCTACAGGTAGGGGACTTTGTATTGCGTGCAATGCAACCAAAATGCTTGTTATTTTTATAACACGTCAGCAAACATAAAGAAGTCTTTCAAAAGAAAAAGACATTATCACTGCAATAAGTTAGGCCCCATCCATTAACTAAAACCTTTACACCTTGGATCATGAAAATTAGTTGTGGTAAAGGGCTGGCTACTCCTTCTAAATACATTTTTACTTTCAATTTATTATCAGTTGCATTCATTAAAGAATATATTATTTAAATGCTTCACACATGCAGGTATACACTACATATACCAAGTTTGGCCCCGCCCTGGAGTCAGACCTCTACACCAGAAATCATGAAATTCATAATTTTGGTAGAGGCCATCCTGCACTACATTACTATCTATTAAATTTTTCTTACAGATGTGCAGCTGTAGAGAAGATGTTTTAATATTTGTTGTTATACAGATGAAGCTAAAAATGTTCAATTGTTAACACATTTAATCACTGACCATTTTGGCCCCACCCTGGTACCAAAACCCCTACCCCTGGGATCATCAAATTTACAATTTTAGTAAATGACTACTTACTCTTTCCATTTAGTATTAGCAGCACTAAAGAAAATGTTATTTAAATGTATTGCACATGAACACTGTATACCAAGTTTGGCCCCACCCAGAAGTCAGAACCTCTACCCCAGGGATCATGAAATTTACAATTTCTGTCCCTCTTCTTACACTTTCCATTTAGTATTAGCAGCACTAAAGAAAATGTTATTTAAATGTATTGCACATGAACACTGTATACCAAGTTTGGCCCCACCCAGAAGTCAGAACCTCTACCCCAGGGATCATGAAATTTACAATTTCTGTCCCTCTTCTTACACTTTCCATTTAGTATTAGCAGCACTAAAGAAAATGTTATTTAAATGTATTGCACATGAACACTGTATACCAAGTTTGGCCCCACCCAGAAGTCAGAACCTCTACCCCAGGGATCATGAAATTTACAATTGCTGTCCCTCTTATCCCAAAGATGCTTCATACCAAATTTGAAAAGAATTGGAATACTAGTTATATGAAAAAGTTCAAAATGATTAATTTTTAATGGATGACGATGGACACTGACCTATTGCAGTAGGTCAGCCAAGTTTACTCAGGTGATCTAAAAACTTGATTCAGTACAACTTGGCCTTGCTACTTTTGTAAAAAGTTTATTTATATTAATTTTCTTTATATTCTCTAATAAAACTTCCGTTTCCTATTGTGGTCCCACCGCAAGGGCCCCTTAATTAAACAAACTTGAATTTGCATAACTTGCAGGTGATTTCATATTAGTATGACTGACCGTGGTCCTTCTGTTGATGTGAAGATTTTTACAGATGTTTCCCTGTCTTTTCCCCATGTAATACTTTGATCCCCATTGTGGCCCCACCCTACCGCCAGGGACCATGATTTAAACAAGCCTGAATCGGAACTACCTGGGGATGCTTGCATACCGATATAATTAGCCAACGACAAGAAACAAATTTTGACTTAAATAGCTTACTTGAGCGTTTGTCTCAGGTGAGCTTATAAAATACACCTTTCGAAATCAGAATGTCCTTAGTATGAAAATAAGTGCAGCATATCAGTACAGAATTATCAGTAAAAGTTTTGGTCATTTGTACCATGGATAGCTCAGTGGTCCAAGAGTCTAACTAGTAATACACGGGTCTCAGGTTTGATTCCTGTTCCAGCCAAACCATGGATATCAGTCTGGATAGCTAAATTGTTAGCATACCTGATCTGGAATAAAGGAGTCTCGGCTTATTCCTGGTTAAACCATTAATTTTCTCCATCTGATGACATTTTCATATATATAAACATGTAAATATACCACAGATATTCTTGAGAATTCCGTTTGATATGATAACACTTTGTCTGTGTTGATTTTGTAGGATTGTGGAGATTTAGATACATGGTTTGACATTGATGATGGTAAACAGAAGACTGTGACCTTGAATCTGAAGATCTGTGATTAACATCAGATGTACTACAAATCTAAGTAAGTACTCAGTAATAATGTAAGACTGTACTCCAAATCATGTTTATCTATATGATATATACAGTGAAAAATAAAGTACAAATTGAGATCTATAACTAACAGAATAATGTTCAATTTGTAGTCTATCACACAAAAACAAGTACATGCATCCAAGAAAGTACTCAGTCGTGAAGGTACTGTGATCCAAGGCTACACACAAAGTACTGACACCGTGAAATTCCTAAGTACTTCACAATAATTGACTTATATTTATCATATTGTGTTCAGTGACTCACATGTGTTGACAAGAATATATTTACATTCTCTAGTAACACAGTCAAATTAGCAATTAGTCTGTTAACATTAATGATGTTCAATTAATTATAATACATCAGATATTGTAAGATATAATGACTAAACAACAGTGAGAGACTAATGTTCAATCAGTTAAACACAGAAACATTTAGTTACAGATCACAAACACAGGGCTGTAATTAACACAGGACTGTAATTAACAAGCAGATGTGATTAACACACTGTAAATAGCACTCTGTTTAGACAAGTAATTAACACTGTGTTTATGTATGTAATTAACACTGTGTTTAGGTGTAATTAACACTGAGTAGAGGTGTAATTAACACAGTGTAGAGGTGTAATTAACACTGTGTAGATAGATATTGGATTTTCTTCACTTTAGCAGTGAGACACTCAGCCACAAAGAGGTTGTCTCTGATGTCCACACATAAACCGCATGGACGACGTAAATCATCAATGTAACGGAGGAACTGTCCGTCCTGATCTAGGATGTGGATACGGCCATTGTTACAGTCTGCTGTCAGGATGTGACTCTGGCTGTCTGTAGTGATGCCGTATGGATTAAATGATGACTTGGTATTAGAGGGATGACCCGTGTATCTAAATCGGAGTTTTCCTGACGGATTGACCACCACTACTGCACTAGCGTAACAGTCAGCCACACAGATATCCAGGTTCCTGTTCTCACTGATGTATTTAATGTCACCAGATGAATAGAGAGGACGACGCTGATCATCAAACTGAATGCTTTGTGTCTCTGTGGAGCCAGAGTAACGCACGACTTTGGATTGTTTGTCATCATCACTGTCCATGGTAACCAGGAGATCACCAGAGGCGGTACAGCAGACACAGAGAGGTCTCCACCCCTGTAGTGTGATCAGGGTCTGTGTCTGTTTATTCTTCACTATGTTTACAGTGTTATTATAATAGTCAGTATAAATAAGATCTCCGTCCCGTGTCACTGCTATGTCCCATGGTTCGTTCCCTGACTTGGTTTTTATTGATGTCAGTCGTTCACTCTGGAGGTTGAGGAGCTTCATGATTTTGTTTTCCCCGCGTGTCCAGACTTGTTCTTCACTGAGACAGCTAACACCGTATAGTTGTCTATACTCCGTGTTTATGGTGGCGGTGAGGCGCGGTTCATCAAGCAGTGGTTTGACTGGAGGAGACGATACAGCTTCTGCTGACTTCTTTGTGTCGCCATGTTCTTTTGTAATGGATAATGGCGACAGAGAACCAAACATTTCACGGAGCTGCTCTGTGTTTATTTTCTGAGGTGAGAAACTTGGTACTGTAACTCGGACTTTAGGCGGTAATGTTCTAAACTCGGCATTCCTAGATTTGTAAGTGGAGGTTAAGGAGACGTCATTTGATTTTAGTATTGATTTCAAGTCCGAAATGATTTGTTTGAGTTCAATAATTTTCTTTGAGATTTCGTCTGTGTGTTTATCTAAGGCAGCCATATGTTTAGTTTTCATCTCCGCGATGTCAGATTTCCGTTGGTTGACAATGGCGGTGATCTCTCGGTATAAAATTTCTCCTTGCTGGTCGGCAGCAGTGGTCATTTTCCCGTAATTCTTTTGTAACTGGGCTTTCTCACTTTCCACATCGGACGCCATTTTTTCATATCGGGGACAAATTCTGGTCTCGAGTTCTTCCAAATCTTTTTGTAAATTTTTTGTTTTAGAGCTGAGTTTTTCCAAAAATTCTGATAACTTGTGGCCTTCGTGTTTACCAGAGGAGACGCAGGTAGAACAGACAGGAATGTCACACTTTTCACAGTGAAGTTCGCAGTGTTTTTCGGCGTGCTTCAAACATTTCGGGTAGTTAGGAGTAGATTTTCTTTGTGAATAGGGCACGACATTGTGATCTTTAGAGGAATCGGAGAGATGTTTACCGACACAGTTAACACAGAGATTTATATTACAAAGTTTACAGTGACTTTGTAGGGGGACAGTTTTACAGGAGTCACACAGCAGGACTTCCTGAGCACTGCGCCGGGGGTGCAGCATTTCTGATGCCGAGATGACACGGGTAGTTTACTGTCAATAAAAGAGGGAAATCTTAATTAAACATTTTAACAGGCTAAAACAAATGACAAGCTAGAATTACAGAGTGAAATAAAACACTGTTGTGGCTAATTTAAATATTTCAAATGAAATGATATGCTCGATGCATCGATATAATCCCCCTCTCCATCGAATTTTATGAAATTAGTATCAAACTGAGCAGATATATCAAATTGATCACCTAAATACCGATGTTAATGACACTACAATGTCAGAATGTGTCTGTACAATTCTGTCTCACCTGAAAATCCAACATGGCCTCCCCGTTATTTCGACCTTCAGTCTAGTCCCATGATTAAATACCTGTGCGGTGCGCCAGCGTATGCAGTCTTTTAAAGTTTGTTTTGACCCAGTTCATATTGGGTAGCTATGTCAACATTTACGTCACCAGATAGAAGATCAGATATCTGTATACAATGAACAAATGATTACTTTGGTTATACACCCTGTGTATTGAAATTCAACTGCGTGTACAAAAGTAATCTACCGTAGCAGGTGCAAACAAAAATTGCATTGTCTATATGGCAAGGGCCGGGCAGCATTCATAGCCAAAAAAAAAAAAAAATCCAGAACCACGTCCATAAATTTACGAGGCATGTAGAATCTCTCTCTCTCTCTCTCTCTCCCCCCCCCCCCCCCCAATTTAGTAACACTGATCACTGTCATTTTCATATGCAAATTAATACACGTATATATTGCGACTCACAACCACATCTATTTTATATATATATATATATATATATATATATATCATGCACTTTCCTCTGGCCGTTTAAGTTGATGAGGTCTCGAACACCTAGGATTTGGAAGGTAGGTTGGGCTAGGTTTTTTTTTATTTTTTATTATTTTGCTTGACAAGTATTTTAGAGAATTACCCAATCATCTTCCAACTTTCCTTCCGACTGTGCCTCCCTCCCTGTCAATTTGATAAAACGATGTTACGATCCTGTTTAATGACATTCAACATTTTTCTGATTTTAAACGCTACAAATTACGTCTCACCTGAAAATCCAACATGGCCTCCCCGTTATTTCGACCTTCAGTCTAGTCCCATGATTAAATACCAGTGCGGTGCGCCAACGTATGCATTCTTTTAAAGTTTGTTTTGACCCAGTTTATGTTGGGTAGCTATGTCAACATTTACGTCACCAGATAGAAGATCAGATATCTGTATACAATGAACAAATGATTACTTTGGTTATACCCCCTGTGTATTGAAATTCAACCGCGTGTACAAAAGTAATCTAGCGTAGCAGGTGCAAACAAAAATTGCATTGTCTATATGGCAAGGGCCGGGCAACATTCATAGCCAAAAAGAAAAAAAAATCCAGAACCACGTCCATAAATTTACGAGGCATGTAGAATCTCTTGTCCCCCCCCCCCCTCCCCCCCCCCCCCTAATTTAGTAACACTGATCACTCATTTTCATATTTAAATTAATACACGTATATATTGCGACACCCACCCACACCTATTTTATATATATATATATATATATATATATATATATATATATATATATCATGCACTTTCCTTTGGCCGTTTAAGTTGATGAGGTCTCGAACACCTAGGATTTGGAAGGTATGTTGGGCTAGGTGTTTTTATATTTATTATTATTTTGCTTGACAAGAATTTTAGAGAATTACCAAATCATCTCCCAACTTTCCTTCCGACTGTGCCCCCCCCCACCCCCCCCACCCCCGTCAATTTGATAAAAGGATGTTACGGTCCTGTTTAATGACATTCAACGTTTTTCTGATTTTAAACGCTTCAAATTAAACCCCACCATATCGCACAATTTTTATCAGTATACATTTTGCTGGTAAGTGTATAGGATATCGTCTCATTAAGCAAGCGTTACTTACCTGTTATGCATATATTGTTCATTGCTCACCTGTGCACAGGTAAACAAATCAAATAACCTTTACAATGTAGCATTAGATGTAAAGAACTATATACCGACAAAGTTGTGACGTGTTCGTCAAGCTCTCTGGTATGATCTGACGTCACATATGATATGTAAATCAATATAGTTAACATTTTTTTTCTGTTGTAGATTGAGTTGAGTGGAATGATGAACCTCCAGATATCTATGTACATGTGCGTGATTAAATTTCTACTGCACTCCCATATGCGAGCTTGTTTAAGTTCTCTTTGATGAATATTGTAGGTTTTGGTACAAAATTTGTTTACGCATGGTATATGCATCACGCCCTTCTCTCGGAAATAAAGTAAAAATACTTTACAAACCTGAACTGGACATATTTACGAAGCACAACTCCGTGCGCTTTGTTGTCGAGTTCGTCTTGCAGCCCTATATAATATATAGTGAAAATAATTAGCGGTGTGATACCTGTAAATGCCACCTATAGCTGTCATCAAGACGAGTATCACGCATCATAAAAGGTGTACAACGGGTATACATATTTCTGTATGTCTGTCTGTTAAATTTGTACATTAAGAACCACAGAGTCAGTTACAAGCAAACTTTGTATAAAGCATCTTTGGGTAAAGCAGATTAAAAATTACTCCAATGAAGGTCAAACCCATTTTAAAGGGGAGATAATTAAGAAAGTGTGAAAATATTTTGGCATAATGATAATCCTAGTAGATACATTGTAGAACACTGAGCACGACATATGATAATCCTAGTAGATACATTGTAGAACACTGAGCACGACATATGATAATTCTAGTAGATACATTGTAGAACACTGAGCACGACATATGATAATTCTAGTAGATACATTGTAGAACACTGAGCACGACATATGATAATCCTAGTAGATACATTGTAGAACAGTGAGCACGACATATGATAATTCTAGTTGATACGTTGTAGAACATTGAGTATGACAATGATCCTAGTAGATACATTGTAGAACACTGAACACGACATAGGATAATTCTAGTAGATACATTGTAGAACACTGAGTATGATATACGATAATCATGGAATCTGTCGCAAAATTACATGTAAAGGAGCAATGAAGATGACGGACACTGATTAATCTCGAAAAATACCATGAAGAATACAAAATTATGAGAAGGGCAAAGATGAACCCCTATACATACTACAGGTGGGATCGCTTGCCTAAGAGGAGTAATCATCCCCCGAGGACCGGCCACGCCGCCGTGAGCCTTAAAATCGGGTAAATGGAATAATCCGTATTCAAATTTAGTTTGTGTAGACCAGCCTAACAACTGTCATAAAGCACGTACATGTGATATGGCATTCAACCCAGTGATATCTTGTAGGTGAAGAAACTGAAGTCATTTCGTTTGTTTTATCAAGCTGTGTTGTTAGTTAAAAATATGAAGCAGATATGGAAGACACTGTGGTGTCTTTTATTTTGAGTTCTCTGTGATTATCAGCAGTTTACGAAATCCGTCTATTATATGTGTAAAAGTATGTGCGATACGTAAGAGAGTTCGGATTATAATGCATTTCATGGTTTATTTGAGCAATATCTATCTAGTGTTTTATGAGGTTATCGGTTATTTCCTTTCGTGGTAATTTGTATAAAAACGGCAAAGGTTACCGACTGACAACACCATAACATTAACACACACACACCGTAACAACAAACACACCATAACATTAACACACACACACACACCGTAACAACAAACACACACCATAACATTAACACAAACACACACACACCGAAACAACAAACACACACCATAACATTAACACACACACACACCGAAACAACAAACACACACCATAACATTAACACACACACACACACACCGAAACAACAAACACACACCATAACATTAACACACACACACCGTAACAACAAACACATACCATAACATTAACACACACACACACACACGCGTAAGAACTGCCAAGTCAGGTCCTCTAACCCAGCACATGCAAACAGGAACCCTCTTTTCTAGCTGGTATTTTGTAATGTTTTTTTAGCAATAGATTAATTTTAATATTGTCATTAACATGTGCTATTTCAAATTTTGATTTGACAAGTATTTCACAATGTGACACAGCACCTACAAGTGAAGACTTCCGGTACAGATACACCCTGCCAACTTGGGACAGCAATATACACACAATCAACTGAAGACACCATATACACACTGACAAATGAGAACATTTAAGAAATGACTGCTCCCTCCCCAACACCACCACCACCATGCTTATCGGAGACTGAAGTGATGTTGCCAATTTGCAAACTAGATGATCCGCGTAGCGCATTATATTATGTTTGCAAATTTGTCTCCGATAAAACATTCATTTCTTATGATTAAAATTCTGATGACAATTTTAAATATTTAGATTATAAACTTTATAATACAGTATTCCCTTGAAGAATATTCATATTCTGCGTTCAAAAATAATAATGTCTGTGGCGTGTTGCCTGTGATAATACGAAGATTGGTCCATACAGATATGAATTGGAAAAACTATTAAAGAACAGAAAGGGAGACCGTGTGCAAAATTTAATCATTAAAGAATAGCAATAGTTAATTCATTATCATTAAAAATTTATTCCTGTGAAGATTTTACATAAAAAGGGGGTTCCTCATTAAATCTTTGAGCTAGGAAACCTAACGTATATGGATCCCAAATTAATATGAACATAATTAATTCAAAATATCTTTCAATTGGTTTGATGCGCACAAAAATCCAATCAAAGATGTCTTCAAATAATCAATGTGGATTTTTGCGCACAGTTTAAATTCGATTAATGATCTACTGAATTGATATGTGCTACAAATTCAATTGATACGAGGCCAGGGGAAGGTCGTGAGTTCGACTCCCGGCCGCGTCAAACCTAAGACGTTAAAATAAGTAGTGATTGCTCCTTCGCCAAGAGCTCGGCATTTAGAAGTGATAATCACGGGTCTTTCGGATATGACCTTAAAAAAAGGAGGTCCCGTGTCACGGTAGGCGTTGGCACGTAAAAGAACCCTCACTGCTAAAAGCCATAAGTGCTAAGCATAGGTCTAAATTTTGAAGAAATAATTGAATTAATGAGAGCATCTATTAATTTCCTATCCGCAAACAATTAAGTTTTGTCCTCTTGAACTGAATATCAAGATCATTATTAGTGCAAACACTAAAATGAATTCTTTTATCTCTCCAACTGAATTAATCATATCAGCAATTCATTTGAAGAGCTCAACAATTCTGTTAGAGAGATCGATAATATAATTATAGAAATCTTCAATTCAACATATCCACAACTGAGTTACAAGTTCTCTTTAACTGAATTGTTGCTCTCTTCAAATGAATTTACATTCGCACAAATAATCGTTAATCATTTAAAATATTTTCATTTGAATTTAAGAGATCATCGAATCACTTCAGCCAAGCTTGTTCTCTTATCAATGGAATTAATGATTCGCACATAACCATTGAAAAGTATGGCAGTTATGTGTGCACGAGACAACTTAAGTAAAGCGGTTCATTACATTAACATTATATTCAATGTCTTATAATAATCACTTCTCTTTCATCATCAAACACGTTAATGCAAGTTCTAATTATACTTTACATTGGCGGATTCAGAAGGGGGGAGGGGTCCGGGGGTCATACACCCACCCACCCCCTTTCGTTAGAAAAATTTGCCAAATAGGGTAAAAATAACACAGTTTGAGCGTGGACCTCCTCTCATCACTTTGAAAACCAAAAATAATAGTGGACCCCCTCCCCTCCCTTTTGAAAACTAAACACCAGCGGAACCAGGGATTTTTAAAGGGGTGGTGTTTATTGATATATTGAAAGAAAGAAAGAAACCACGCAAATGCTATATTTTATAGATAAAAATACATGTACATGTAAGTCAAATGTAAAGATCAGAGGGTTAAACACCATGAAAGCAACACAAATGCCATAGCACAAGAAACCATTGCTCGGTATTGTTAAGAGTTAATATTGTTAACAGAACAAATTTACAAATCTTATGTCCCTGGTTTATCAATCTCAGAGCATGCTTAAATCTTACTTACGACCTCAAAGTTTATTGTTAAACAAATTGAAGTCTCGCATTTGTCTACAAAAACTCGTCTGCAGCAGAAAGGATGTTGGATTGGGGATATGTACACCCCTCAAAGTTTGTAAAGGTGGAGCGGTATAGTTGAACTCCTACTATTAGATGCATAATTTTGTTCAGACTGAATAAGAAAGCGACATTTTTTTTTAAATCAAACAATTCCTAGTACATAGATGTTTGCAGAAGTGTATTTTAGATATTGAACTACATATTCTTGGAATCCGCACGAGTTACACGTACACGTAAACTTAGCTACTTATGATGTAACGTTACATATCATGCTGCATTTATGTGGTCACGACCTCTCGGTTGAGTCGGTGAATTTTAAATCTATGTTTATATTAAATTAGTTTTAATAGAATATTTTTCAATATTAATGCAAATTATAATTCTTTATAATCTTTAGAAAAGATAAAATGTAAGAGAGGGGGATCGAGGGCTTGCTGTTGGTGTGCTGTGTGTGAACATTAGGCATAAGCCCCTCCCCCTTTTTTTCTTGCTTTCCAATGTTTGTGATATTTGTTGTGCCCACTCCTCACTTTCCCCGAGGCAAGCTACGATTCAGGGCATTGAAACTTAAGCAACAATGAATAATTTAAAATACTCGATACATAAAATTTGAAATATATTATTTTGGACTCGATGTAACGGACATTTATTCTGTTGCAATATACTTGCATTCTTCGCATAAACTACCCTATACTCCTGATACTATACGACTTGTTTAAGTGTCATTTTGATTTGTTTCGTTTCGTTTCGATCGGTTTCTTTCGTTTCATTTCGTCCTTGATATATACACAGTCAACTGAGGTCCAATTGATACACAACATCAAATAGAAGCATTATACACACAGTCAATTGAGGTCAAATTCATACACACACCATCAAATGGAAACATTGATAAACACACAGTCAACTGAGGTCAAATTCACACACACACCATCAAATGGCGCCATTCAACTGAAGTCAAATTAATACACACACCATCAAATGGAGACATTGATATACACACAGTCAACTGAGGTCAAATTCACACACACACCATCAAATGGCGCCATTCAACTGAAGTCAAATTAATACACACACCATCAAATGGAGACATTGATATACACACAGTCAACTGAGGTCAAATTCATACAAACACCATCAAATGAAGACAATGATATACACACAGTCAACTGAGGTCAAATTCATACACATCAAATGAAGACGTCGATATATACACACCGTCAACCGAGGTCAAATTCATACACATCATCGAAAACTAATAGAATTATTCATTATAGTACTAGTGTAAGATGGGGAAATTCCACCGAGGGGTCAAGAATCACAGTCTAGAACGAGGCTTGCCGAGAATCCTATACTGTGATCTCGACCCCGCATTCAGTGGGGCCAATTGTTTCATTGCTTAGGTCAAACCATAGTCGGATACCCACTGGTGATATCGTCTTCTAATATCAGTGGTAAGTAGAAGACAAGATCACCCGAGGGTATCCGACAATGGGGTCAAAATTGGTCGATATGTCTATCTCTATTTTCTGTTATATCTTTTCCTTGTGCCCGCTCTATATTAATTAGACGATCTAGGTCACTATTTAATCGACCGACCGCTTAGAAACTCCCCCCCCCCCCCCCCCCCCCAAGTTGCATAACTGCATCATGAAGTAACCGCCGGACTTGACTGGGGGCGATAAAACAAGTGATTTTGTCATGTGCAACAAAACAACAGATTTCCCGTAGGAACCCGTTGGTAGTATTACACACACACATGGTATTTTCCTTTTCAAAGGTTCTGTAATGTTTCCAGTTGTGTTTCTTTCAGTTTATAATAAATATATAATTTTGCATAGCCAATTCCAACTTATCCTGCATGATGTCGCGCAGTAACTTCCAGCGAACAATTTTTAAGGAGGGTTTGCGGGGTTATTTTCAGTTACGGAAATGGCCGAGTAGGTACGATTGGTTCTTGTGTTATCCGCCGTATTTTTTCCGATGGCATGTTTTATTCAATTTGTATATGTTACAGTAAATTCATCAAACAAGTAAATTTGTAAATTTCATGAAAATTTCAGTAAATTTGTAAAATAACTATTTCAATTATTTAGGTATACCCCTAATGTGATTGTCACACCTGAGTGATTTTCTACCTGGACTCAACCAGTGCACATCTCCGATAGGAATACAAGGGGAAGAGAAACAAATGGAATCGCATTTAAGGCAGTGTGCTTTACAAATCCATATTGTATATTGGCGAAATATTCTGAATTCGAAAATATAAAAAAAAACAACCCCCCCCCCCAAAAAAAACCAAAAAAAAAAACATAGACGAAAAATGTTTAGGAAGGTTTTCTTGAATACTTGCATAAACATGCAACTATTTACATTTTTCATGTCAGTAACATAAGAAAAAAGGGGGGGGGTGCAGAAAAATCATTTGCCATTCATATACCGACATAATTACGCAAAGAGCATGAAGTATTATACATGTATCATCCACATTCTATTCATCTAGTAGCCATGCTCATGAAGCTACCGTAAGACTAAGATATGTCTCAGACTACTCTTAGGGCACATCTTAGTCTTAACACAGTTTCTTAAAGCTATCCTAACTTACGATACATCTTAAAAAATAACTTAAGACATCCTAAAAGATGTCTTATCTTAACTGGCCGTTGTTTACCACCGCTTCTTAAGTAGACGGAATCAAAATTTACGTCGTGAACGTGTGTTTAAGGATGTAGACAACCCCATCGCCAAGTACTTCCCCGATAATTTATTAATACTGCGTCAAAATGGCCAGGCAGCACACACGATGCTTTCATTCTTGAAAACAGTGCGTTAAAATATGAGAGTGGTGCTTTGGCAGAGGGGTGAATCCTTGGAGATATATATGGTTACCATGGCTGTTGACAACCCTACAACTCAAGCAGAAGAAAGATACAATAGATCACACAACACAGCAGAACGTAGCGCTTTGGTGTGCTTAAATGCCTTGGCACGAGCGGAGGAACCCTTTCGCCGTCAATGGCATGTTGAATTACTGTGGTCGTGGGGTCTCCATACCCGCCAGGCGCGTAGCTAGGCGTACGCAAGTGCTTCCACATCATTATCAACCCCAAAAATTGAATCAAAAATCAAACTTGAATACTGATTAACTGAAACATTGTTGAAGGAATAAAATGAAATTTAAAGCTGTATGATCCGATGTTTATCAATTATTTTTGTACAGAATTGCTTTAAAGGAGGTTAATTAGTTTGATTAGTTATTAACTTTTCCTTAATTAATTACTTGAAAACATTTGCATGTAAAAGAAAACTGATAATATTTTTTGAAAAGTAAATAACAGGAGAAGTCATATTTACATTAGCCGGCGCAGTGGTTAGAGCGTCGGGCTCAAAGATCTGATGATCCTTGAGTCGGGGGTTCGAATCCCACTGTGGGACGTGGGTGCCGGTCTTTCGGATGAGACCGTATAAACCAAGGTCCCGTGTCGCAGTAGGTGTGGCATGATAAAGATCCCTCCCTGCTTAAAGGCCCTGAGTGCCGAACATAGGCCTAAATTTGCAGCCCTGTCACCGGTAATGGTGACAGCCGCCGGATAGCTGAAAAATTGCTCAGACGGCTATAAACAAACAAACAAACAAACATATTTACATTCGCTGCTCGTGACGCTGGTAAACGTCTAAAAATAGCCCCAATCACGCAAAGGAAATTCCAACACGATTCAGACAAAACTGTCTAAAATCGGTTTGCAAGAGCGTAAAACAACTAATTACAAAAGACAAGTTTAAACTGAACACGTGACTCATATCTAAATTAATGGATTTGAATGGTTGTTTGTAAACATCGATTTAAACCCAATTAATTCTGGTTAAATCGTGTGAAATAATATATGC
Source organism: Ostrea denselamellosa (assembly GCA_024699665.1). NCBI lineage: Eukaryota > Metazoa > Mollusca > Bivalvia > Ostreida > Ostreidae > Ostrea > Ostrea denselamellosa. Next base: position 489,128 of record JAMZEH010000091.1, read on the forward strand.
CCTGTAGTATGACATCATAAATACACTGAGTCAAAAAAGAAACTTCACAAAATTAATTTTGTAAAATATTGAATATTTTCCCCCTAATGATACACCTGTGTAGCCAACATCGGATCCCTATCTGTCGACTCTGGAAAACCGTTAGCCAAACCCACTCATAGCCATCCATTTCTTGTGTAAATTCCTTTCGTGCCAGGTTTTGCACGTGCATTCAATGTTGTGAACTCCACATCGAAGTTGGATTCATTTGCACATGTTTGCCATGGCCTCAAACATTAAAAAAAACACTTTTAAGCCACATTTGTAACAGTACTTGAAATGCCGCGATTGTCAAATGTGCAACGTGAACGTGCCGTTGGCATGTTGCAAGCGGGGCGATCAGTTATTGACATCGCAACAGCAATGGGATGCAGCCGCCGTACTGTGTATGACTTGCGACATCGTCTACAACAAACTGGCACCACTGCTGATCGCCCAAGGTCGGGTCGTCCACGTGTAACGTCACGAGTTGAAGACCGGGACATCGTCCTACGTCACCTTCGTAACCGATTTCTGCCGGCTGCACGAACCAGAGCTGATATGTTTCAAGGTCGGCTGTCCGCACAGACCATCCGAAATCGGTTGCGGTCTGCCAATCTCCATGCTCGACGTCCGTCTCGTGGGCCAATTTTGACGCCATTTCATCGACGTCAGCGTCTGCTGTGGGCCCAACGTCACCTCCGATGGACCCAGAGAGACTGGAATCGAGTCGTCTTTAGTGATGAATCGTGGTTTACCCTCAGATTTGCGGACGGCAGGCTAAGAGTCTGGAGACGACCTAATGAACGGTATGCCCAGTGTTGTGTGCAGGAAGTGGACAGATTCGGGGGCGGAAGTTGCATGGCATGGGGTGCTTTCTGTGGGAACAACCGTTCCAGACTTCTGGTCATCCATGGAAACCTCACAGCTGCTGCTTATCGCGATCAGGTACTCACCCCTGAACTCATTCCCTTCATGGCGGCTCATAGTCCAGGTCTACAGTTCCAGCATGATAATGCACGGCCGCACACCGCGTTGTTGACACGAAATTTCCTTCAAAATGCTGGCATCAACGTCATGGACTGGTCATCGAGGTCCCCTGACCTTAATCCCATCGAGCACGTTTGGGATGCACTAGGGAGAGGGCTTCGTGAACTTAGGAACCAACCGCATAATTTGCAGGAACTTGGCGCTGCCTTGCAAGATCAATGGCGCCGAATCCCCAACCATGTGTTCACAAACATCAGGCAGTCGATGAGGAGACGGTGCATGGCTGTGGTGAATGCGCGAGGCGGCCATACTCAATATTGAACTGAGACATTTCGACGTTTCATTCTTGTGACTTGATATTCTGTGTACAAATGTTTTGGAACGGCGTGTAGCCTAACTGAACAGATCTGTGGCACTGTCAGTGTATTGATTACATCACACACATCTCAGCAATGAAATAAAATCACTGGCACCATCCTATTATCTCTTGTTCGTTTTAAGTGCCTTGACAAGAGAATGTGAAGTTTCTTTTTTGACTCATTGTACGTACGTTCTATGGTTTAACAGACTGGTATTTTACATGGTGAACAAAAAAAATTTGTCGAAATTTGGACCATACAGCTTTAAAAGAATGATATAAATATACACGATCATATTAATATTCCATCGGTTAGTTTTACAATATTGTCGAAGTCATCAGATGAAAAAAAAATTCCATCATAAATCAGGCAATCCTTCTGAGTAAACTCAGGTGACCTATTGCTATCCGTTTTGTCCGTCGTCGTGCGTCATTCGTCGTCCGTTTACAATTGAACATTTTTAACTTCTTCCTGTGAACCACTTCTCCAATTCTTTTGAGATTGGTATGGAGCATCTATGTGACAAGGCGGACATAAATTATGAATTTCAGGACTTATGCCCCCCCCCCCCCCCCCCCCGGGGGGGGGGGGGGGGCTCTATAGCTGGGCAAATAGTGCCAAAAATTGACCAATTTTCAAAAATCTTCTCTAGAACCACACATGTGTAAGAAAATCTAAATGCATGGTAATGTAGAGTAGGCAAGCCTCTACCAAAATTGTGAATTTCATGATCCTCGGGATAGAGGTTTTGATCTCAGGGCGGGGCCAAATTTGGTAATACTATTGATAGCAATTTGAAACTAAATGCATATTTACATGTAGGATGAGCAGGTAGCCTTTTACCAAATTTGTTAATTTCATGATCCCGAGGGATGAGGTACTGTCCCCAGGGCAGAGCACATTTGTTATATATTTATGTGTGAAACATTTGTGATACTCAGGTGACCATTAAGGCCTCTGGGCCTCTTGTCTTCTTTATCGTTCATTTCAGCATTTTAAACGTTGGAATTCGGATTATTTAATGTTAATCTCTTTTTCTGGACACTCAGAACTAAATGTCAGAAATGCTAAAAACTCGCCAGCTTCCGGGGGCTTCGCCCCCTGGGCCCCCACCAGGGCTTTGCCCTGGACCCATTGGGGACCTTAAGGCGGCCCCTGAACCCCCTTGCCTTGATTTGCTTCCACATGAATCACCCCTAGCTACGCCCCTGCCCGCGGACTGTGTTCTTGCACGCGACAGGGGAAGACTGGCTATAGACACACTAGTATGATATTGGCGCGAATATGTACCATTTGCGGGACACATCTTGCATAAACATCATAAGTAGACTTTATCATTCATTTCTACAAATAAGAATATTCTTAAGATAGCTTCATGAACATGCCCACAGGGCATTTGATGAATATTTAATGCACATGGCATACTTGCCAAAATAAGCATCGAATTCGGAATACTATTTACCCGGGATGGATATGTGCACTTACCAAATATATTAGAGTATTTTTATTTTGATAAACCCACAAAACAAAACAATAAACTCTATTTGTACATCTCAAAAGAACTTGCACACCATTATCCATACCGCATCACACTTCACCGGTCAGTCTCGTGCCAGTTAGGGAGATATCAGAGTAGACATTTTTCCCGTGTCGAATACTTGATTGGTCAATTTGAGTTTTTGCAGTTTATAAAAATCAGGATTTCAGATGAACTGAACATCTGTTTGTTTGGATATTATGATACATATATATGCATTGTGACTTACAGATGATTACATGCATCTATACATCTGGATGAAAATATAGGTATTTACTTGCGTAATTCCAAATAGAGCAATTGATCACATGAAAAACAATATGCATCGTAGAAGATTTGTTGTCTCGTTGGGTAATTATATGTAAAGTCAGAGAGAGAGAGAGAGAGAGAGAGAGAGAGAGAGAGAGAGAGAGAGAGTATGTGTGTTCAATGATGGAAAGAAAGTTTATCATATTCTATAAATAATATGGGCAAGAGAGGGTTACATTGGAAATTGTCACCCCTCGAAAAAGATTGTTGACCTCGGATTCGCCTCGGTCAACAATAGTTTTCTCGGGGTGACAATTTTCATTGTAACCCTTATTTATTAGATTATACTGAATTTCATAAACTACAAATCATATTGACACCCCCTCCCCCCAAATGACAACGATTTTGTTTCAAACTCTGCATTGGCACTTCTTAATGTTTTGGGTGCTTCGCCACGGTTAACAATAGTTTTCTCGGAGTGGCAATTTCCAATGTAACCCTCTCTTGTTTACATTATTCATATAATGTAGCATTCATAAATACAATTAAACTATTTTAAAATTTTCGATTGACAATATACGTTAACACAGAAGAGCTGCACTGGTGCTTATATTTTTCTCATTAGAAGATTGAGAGAGAGAGAGAGAGAGAGAGAGAGAGAGAGAGAGAGAGAGAGAGAGAGAGGAGGGGGATATTAGTTTAAAGTGGTATAGCGCACTTGGTATGTATTTTCGCCTACACATATAACTTTTTCTTGATTATCAATTTTCACTAATATTTTGCTATACATTGTTATTTTATACCTTTGTTCATCCAAAATTACTCAATAAAGATATCTTTATGTTGGTAATATATTTATTTGATAAGCACAAACATCACCGTGATTGTATAGAGTATATAGTAAATGTAGCGTAATAGGCCGGAAAATTCCAAACTGTTGCAAAATGTCACCCTAAATCAGAAATTGTTTTTCTTTGACTATGACATTACGTAAAACAAGTGGAAAAAATTTGGTTTCAGGTGTTCTTGTTGAAAATGACTAAATTTTGATTGTAAAAATCGCTCTCAGGTTTATCCCCAGACGTAGGACCTGTTAAATGAACCTTTGAATTCACAAGAATGTATGACGTTGTGGTGTAGGTGCTATGTAGTCTGATTCTGAAAGCATAGAAGTCTGGATTCGAATCCCATTTGTTACATATCTTTTTCATTTATTTAAATCTATTTATTTTCAACAGATATATATTTTACATATATCTAACTATAACAATAGTAGGTAAAATAATTTCAATATCTGCGACGAATTACGCTTTAAAAAGGCGAGTGATTTATCATTAATTCTGATTAATTTACTCATTCTAAGATCACTGTGTTTATGCATTTTTAAAATAGTTTTTATGCACAAATCTTTTTCTGTGTGCATCGGATTCTCACCCTGTAATGTGACTGACGAAAAGCTACACGAAGATCCAATACAGGGCCACAATTGCACAGCATACTGTTCTTCCAAAATAAATATAAAACTTTATGTCAGAGACATCTGTTTATGTATATAGCAACAGTCATATGATGTATAGACAAAGCTAAGCAGACGATCTCGGTAAACCTATGAAAAATGCTGCAGCCATGTCAGAAACTTGGATTTTGTGCGATATGAATGCACCTATGAAAATAGAGGACTTGTCATCATTCCCAACGATTCGTATATCGAAACATACTCCAATCTATAACAAATTCGTTTCGTCAGCAAACGCGCTATACCTCTTTAATGAAAGGCACAGTATTATTCATTTAGGTAATTTCATGGCAATATTTAAAGATATCAAAGTTGTTTATTATTATTTATAAAAAGAGTTCCGATGTTTGTAACGAAGCATTATTTAAACTTGGCCTTAAATTTCAAGGTAAATCTTATTAGAGGAACGGGTACTTTCCGTTTATAAACGAGACTGGACGAAATACTGGGAAAGGGCGCTATACCTCTTTTGATCTATTGTAAATTACTGAAATTCAGTCGATTACAAGGCATACTAATAATAACAGTCCATTATTAAATTTGAGAGAAACACTTTACAATATATTGCTTTAAAATTCTTGATAAGCAAGATCAAAAATTGGGAGTCCTAAGGCTTATATAGGCGTGGCCTGCTACCCAATCCTTTGATATTTTTATAAATACTGTTAAAATTGATCAAAAACTAGAGTTTATTTTTAGTAAAAAAAAAAAAGATGTCTCACCAGGTCCCTAAATTGAACGTGCTCAAACTTAACCCTCCTACCCTTAATAAACTGCATAACTGGAGGAGAAAACTTGCAGCTGTAACACAGACATTACGAACTGCACTTTGTGCGTACAAGAAAAAGATTCAATGAACAACGATGTGACTAATGTCATAATAATATGCCCTGTTTAATAGTCATGATTGTAAATAAAAAGGTATACTCGATGAGCCATTTCCATCTCCTTGTAAACAATATGAGGATTAAATGGCATCCTCTTTCAACAACCTTCACACGGGAGAGCATTTTCAACAGGTGTGTCATTCTAAGAAATCCCCAACAGAATGAAAAATACCTAGATTTCAAGTACAATAAACATCTACATATGCACCAAAACTCGATATGAAAAAAATATATATACAACATAAAAGTTCCCAAATCTAGGCAAGAAAAAGTTTGTCCCCGAGTATACAGTATGTTAAACGAATGTACATGTACCTGTATGTTCGTTCGCCCCGTTTAAGTTGCACATATATGAACTAATGCTTTTTTTCATGATTCCTTACCAGCCGCCGGATAGCTGAAAAATTGCTCAGGCGGCTATAAACAAACAAACAAACAAAAACATGATTTCTTACAGAAATTAGACGTGTCCATATGGTCATACTAAAAACCTCTCCTACCAAAGACCTGACCAGCATATAAGTGGATTTTTTTTTTCGCTTTTATATTAATATTTTTAATTATGATTAAAACAGTCTAAGTTAAAGGCCTTTGAAAACAATTTCCCCAAATTTATAATCATCTATCCACCAATATCATGACTCTACAGCGTAAAAATAATGTAATGGTGATATTTTTAATTGTAGTAGTTGATCTGTTGATGAATAAACTCATTGATTTATAAGTATCATAAACATTAAAATCAGAATTGAAATCAGTTTAGTAATTAAAAGGAAATATAAATTGTTTATAATTAAAAATGACCTAAAACTAAAAAGAAATGTTAACATCATATATAAATGTATTGGTCAAACGCGAAACAGGGCGAACGAACCACGTTGAACCTGGATATATACTGGAGTTGTAAAAAAAAATGCACCAAGACCTGTATATCAAACAAATACATGCATGTTCATTAAAAATACCTCATAAAGAATTGTCAGCATAGCACATATCGTGTAGATTTCATATAAAAACGCATCGCTTACGTTTTCGGTTTCGATAGTTTCTTCGAAAGTCCGGAAAATATTTCATCGCATTAGTAGATAGATTTTATTGATCTAATTCTGGTGATTTTCTATGAAACCACGATATTATATACCTATAAAAAGTTCTCTTTAATTTCCTTCATACACCATAACCGTGTGGGAAAATTCCCATTCACTAGATCTAATTAGATTCATCCTCGAATAAGTAACGGGTACGTAACTTTTGGAGAATAACAGAAACAGTGACATCAGCGATGGAATTGCTATTCTGCTTTAATTCAATGGAATATTATGAATCATAAGAACCTATCAAAGATAGTGCGCACTTGATTTTCGACCACTGAGAACGCCACGGTGGTAAAATCTTAGCCGACTCGGGGTGATCGCTAGAAAGCTCTCGAGCATAGCTCGATGCTTTAAAAAATTGGATCCTCCTATCCCGACATTATGCACATCTACAAATGGCTGAATTTCAAGTTTCTCTGATCAGCCATCTAGAAGTGAGTAAAAGCTATTTTACACCGTTCATCCCTCTTGGATCCATAATTGAACCAAAAAATCTAAGTTAAAGGGCCATAACTCCTTGAAAAAGTTTGGGACAGCATTTCCCTTGTAATATGTACATACACTCATAACACAAATGCACCGAAAACAATAAATCACAAAATACCTTTAGTGACCATGTGGGGGGGGGGGACCACAAAGGAATTAATGAGGAAAATGATCATAGCATACAGAAGAGTCCCCAACCAAAAAATCACCCTTGTGCATTCCAAATTGAATAATACTTCTCCAACCACTGGAAGCTAATTGTGTATGAGAATTGCCAAATATACCCATTTGTTAAGAATATTAAAAACATCCAAATTTCTTCCACAAAAAATTCTAAATAACACAAATCTTAGACTGCAACAGTACTTCAGTAATCGATGGAATTAAATGCCAAAATGTTCAATACATTGGAAAAACTGGCCACCTGTACACTTCATTGGAGCAGACCACCATTTAACAATCTTTCTCCAAAACAATTTTGGCGGTGTACGTTGCAAAAAATTACGAACACCAAAAAATCTTTAAGAGTATATATCCTCCACTGATAGTTGCTAATAAATCAGTTTGCCTGCCATTGAACAACGAAACAGATAAATCAAATCTATTTGATCAGTCAGTATATACTTTTGTTTTCAATCGGTTGTCGATGACTCGAATACTGACTTCCTCTATTCTGTACACAACAGTAATTCTGACAATTTCTACAATACGAATTTCTTCCCAAGATGAAAATGTTTTACAAATCAATACCAATAAAGTAGCTGGTCCCTACAATGTTAACCCAACACTTAATTCAAGCTTCTCATGTACTTGCAGATCTTCATTTAGTAGACTTTTCAATTTGTCACTTTAACAATTAACAGAAAGTATCTAATGCAATACCAGTACACTAAGAGGGTCGAAGGAAGTTGCTAGTAATTACAGAATTATATCTCTATCTTAAAAGTGCAGTAGAAAAATCTTCAAGGAGAGAAAATAGTTTCACCCATGCAGTCCTGAATTCCTTCATTGACACCAAGAGCAAAAAGAGCATAAATAATAATAAAAAAAAAAAAATGACGAGTATATTTGCTACTGTGCAGTATTTCATTTACTCAATATTTCACCCAATGCATTAACTCTACTGGTAACATTATTCTTAATGTATCATTTTATTTACTAGAACTCTATTTTAAATAACTACTATTCTATTTCAAGTGCTACATGCTATTGTGAAATAGGGAGGAAGGGATATAGTTGGAAATATGAGCAATTAGTGACAAAATTATTATTATTACTATTACAAGTATTTATATAGCACATTATCTAACATTACAACTATTACTCTAATCACTTGCATAAAACAATATATCACATCAAACAAAGCAAAGTTACACATAAAATGCTAAATGGAGTACTTTAAACAAACATTAGATTTAATATCACAAAGATAAAGAAGAAGACTAACATGGTTCATTTAAACATTCTTTAAATTTTCACATCATATATACATCACACCTTACTTTTTTTTTTTTTGGCATATTTGTTTTCTTTTTTTTTTTTCTTTTTTTTTCTCATTTTTTTTTTTCATTTTTTTTCTTATATTTCTATAAAAAAAAATGTCCAATACATATAAAACATGCTCATAACTTAAAATCACAATCATAAAGATGAGTTTCAATAGTAATTCATACACAATAAAAGACAATTAAGAATCTTGATATACCAGTCTAAAAAGATGTGTTTTGAGAGATTTCTTAAAAACACAAAAAGATTGTTCATTTCTCAAATGACTGGGCAAGTTGTTCCAGTGTGGCAGCTGATTTGTCAAAATGCCTCTCGCCATGCGTCTTGTTGCGAATGTGAGTTTACACTAGTAACGCACAGTTCTCTGGTCACAATGAATGTGTTGGTTGGTAGACATGAATTAAGTCTTGTAAATAAGTTGTTGCACTGCCATGGAGACATTTAAAAACATACATCAGAATTTTATACTGGTATTGGTAGTGCACAGGTAGCCAATAACGAGTAACAAGGGTGGGAGTGATCTAATCATGTTTCTTAGTTCTAGATATAACACGAGCTGCTGTGTTCTGAACACGTAATTTGTTGTGTTGGCTGGCAGTCCATACATCACATTTCCATAGTCTAATCCTGAACTGACTAGTGAGTTGATTAAAGTTTTACAGGCATTGTTCGTTATATATGAGAGTAGGCATCCAATATTTCGAATGTGGAAAAAGCACGATTTAGCGGTGGTACTTATTTGCTTCTCCATAGTGAATGTCTTATCAAAAATAACACCAAGGTTTCTGACACAGGAAACATCGCTGACAACAGTACCAATGAAATAAAGATGACAGTTCGAAAAGTCTCTCTCCACTGGTGTTTAGGGGTGAAAACAATCAATTCGGTCTTATCCCGATTCAGTTTCAGAAGATTTGATCACATCCAGTCACTGATATCGTCCAAACTTGTTTCGATGCGACTTAATATGTCAGTCCAACTATCTAGTGGTTCAATCACAAGATTTACTTGAATATCGTCTGCGTAGCAGTGATATTCCATACCGTGTTGTCAGCAATCAATTTCAGAAATAGAAAATAAAGTCTTTGGCCCAACACAGATCCTTGGGGCACTCCATATTTGAGATGCATTTCATTTGAACAGATGGATCTGATTGGTGCATGCTGTGAAAGATTTGTCAAATATGATCTTATCCATGCTAAAGCAGATCCAATTATGACATAGGAATATTCTAAACAGTGGAAGAGTATCTTGTGATCTATGACGTCAAATGCTGCTGATAGATCCAACATAACTAAAACGGCACAAAAAGCTAACATTCTAGGAAACACAGACTTAAAATCTGGAACTCAAAACAACTGTAAGCACAGAATCTAGCATCTAGTCTAGTATCCAAGAAAATTTTCATTGTATATATACATGTATATATCACTTTCTTGTTACTAATTTTATCCCTTTGTGCATCTAGTTATATACATCATGAACTTGAAATCCTTTTACATAGGAACCTTTTTAGTTGTCTTAAATTTAGTATACAAAAATGGTTATTGTATAGACATATTACTCTTTCCTCATTTACAGTATCCCCATGTACACTTATTCATATTCATAAATGAATATCATTAAGATTACACAATAATCCGAAAACTCATAACATTCCTCAACTTATCCTGCCATTCAGCAGCCTCAAAATTACACAATCCTTGATATAAATACACAAAAGAATTTGTTTTACACTTGACTAGATAGATCTGAAAATGTGCCTGGAAATATAGCTGATGTTTCTAGTAAAGCAAATAGATGACAATATCAAAACGTTACTCTACTATTATGAAATACAAATATATGTAACTTGTCAAGTAAGTGAAATAACACACGAGGGAGAGGTAAAGGAGGTGGTGAGTAAACAGAGAATATTTAAGGAAGGATTAGGATTATTAAGGTTGCTCATGTCTACAAAAATCAAAAACTAAATTTAACCATCATTAGGAAACCCAATATAGATATGTATAACGCAATATATAGATGAATAAATGAATGAAACTAGATTTTAATTCTTAACCGTTACAAACAATGCCCACAGATGAATTTGAATGAACAAGAAATGTATCAGAAACATATATGATCCCTGTGGTGTACAATGGAAAAGGATTTATACGAATGTATTATAATGATTGATGTGTTATATACAGTGTGCTGTTTGTACTTTATTGTATCACTGAATCTACAACTTGATTGAATGTACTACTATTATATTTACTGAATCACCATGGAATAGAGAGGAGGGGTTACAGTTGGAAATGCGAGATGGGGCCTTCAATTAGCAACAAAAAGGCAACACATTCATTGTTGAAAAATTCTCAGAAACACACAGACTTAAAATCTGGAACTCAAAACAACTGTATGCACACACCGTATTTAAGTCTGGTATCCAAGAAAATTTTCACTGTGTAAATATATCATTCTCTCGTTACTAACTGTATCCCCTTGTGTACTTAGTTATTGATATATATCAAATTCCAAATATCATGAACTGGAAATCATTTTACATCAGAAGACTTATATGTATCTTTCTTATATTTAGTACCCAAGAAAATAGTCACTGTATAAATATATTACTCTCTCCTAATTAACAGTATCCCATGTACACCTATAAAAGAACTTCCACAAGATTATGCAGTAATTCGAAAAGCCCTAACCTTCCTAAATTTATCCTGTCATTCCGCGACCTCGAAATTACTCAATCTTTTTCACAAATACACAAAGGAAATGTTTTTACACTTCTCAGAAATATCAGAATATAGTTGATGTTACTAGTTAAGCAAATGAATAAAAATGTAAGAAAGTTACACTATCATTATGAAATACAAAATATATAAATATATGTAACTTGTTGAATAAATGAAGTTACACATGAGGGTGATGGTGATGGAGAGGTTGAGGAGAAAAGAGAATATTAATGGGAGGATCAAGGCTATTAACAGGTGGGAATCCTGGAATTTTTGAAAGGGAGGTTCTACAATTACTTTTAGTTCTCTAGGGGTGATGGTGGTGGTCAACCCTCAAAAACATTACTTTTACCTTTTTAAGCAAAATTTTCTGATCAATTGGAAGGTGTGTGTGTGTGTGTCCATAGATGAATATGAAAGAGAACGAAATGTTTCAGAAAAGTGTTTGACTCCTGTGGTCTAAAATTGAAAAGGAAAATATATATGTACTGTAAAATAGGGAGGAGAGGATATAATTGGAAATGTGAGATGGGGCCTTCAATTAGCAACAAAAAGGCAACACATTCATAGTTTGAAAATTCTCAGAAACACACAGACTTAAAATCTCGAACTCAAAACAACTGTATGCACACACCGTTTTTAAGTCTGGTATCCAAGAAAATTTTCGTTGTATAAATATATCACTCTTGTTCCTGCTTGTATCCCCTTGTATACCTAGTTACATATATCAAATTCCAAATATCATAGACTGGAAATTACATGCAAGTTACATAGGAACCTTTTCTAGCCGTCTTAAAGTTAGTCTCCAAGAAAATGGTTATATTACTCTCTCCTCATTTACAGAATCCCCTTGTATGCCTACTTATTCATATTTATAAATAAACTTCGGTAAGATTTACAATAACTCAAAAACTTGTAAAATTCCTAAACTTATCCTGTCATTCGGCAACCTTAAAATTACACAATCATTATACATACGAGAAAATTTTTCACTTGAACAGAAATATCAGAAAATGTGTTTGGAAACTTAACCGTCCAACGGTTCAAAATGATTAGAATTGATCTGCAACTTGTTCAATCAACTAATCAGGCAACATACAAAATAGTTCAGAAATACGAAGATGTTTTTGTTGGGATTGGAAAGCTAAACAAAAACATTACCAGTTGAAACTACACATAGACGAAACTGTTAATCCAGTGGCACAACCAATGCGACACGTACCCTACCCTACCACATGTTTGAAGCCGTAGAAAGGAAAATAAATGGCTTAGAAATGCTTGATGTAAATGAAAATGCTGAGAGACCAATACCTTGGGTTTCTCCATTGCATTGACATGCAAACAATGCAAAAATGTGAGAGATTCCTGATTTCAAATATCAAGGAAACACTATATGAATGTGGGCCACTTGTTTTTCAAAGTTGCATTCTTTGGATGAGAATTCAAGATATATTACGATGTTTGTCTGCCATAAAGCGTCTTGTATTGCAATTTCTTCTACCACTGTGATATACCAACGAATATTTCAGCAAGTCCTATAGACAACATAATCGTGTTTGATAAAAATCAAATCAAATCATGACAATGCACTGTACGCTGTATTTGAAAAATTTTGGGAGAGTAATCTAATTCCGAACTTTGAAAAATTCGAGTTCTATAGATTGGAGCTAAAATACACACACTGTCAAAAGACAGTATCAAAGTCAATTCCCAAAAAAATGAGCTTTTTAAGAAGCTCAAGTGAGCTTAGAAAGCCCTTACCAATAACGTAAATACTGAAAACTCAACCACCAAGGAATATGTTAGTTTTCTGATAGGACATTCAGTACTCAAACGCAATCTATGGATGAAATTAAAGAATACATTAAATATCAGATACTGCAGCAAGTCCGCAAAAATACAATCTCCAAAACATGGAACAAATCAGATCAAATTCAACCATATTACAATATCTGCGGAGAAGTGTAAGTACCAGGGCCAATAGTTTTGAAACTGAACTGAATTATATTACCCCGAGTCTACAAAAAATAAAACACTTAGATATTGCACATAAAATGCTCCAAAGAGTCATTAAATCAAATGCATTACTACGAGAAAAAGTATTGTGGCCAAAAATGGATGCAGAGGTGGAAATAAACTTTTTTATTTCACTCTTGCCAGTTACTGTGAAAATAAATCAACAACCATCGATAACAATGACAAAACTGCCAGAGGTACCATGAAAAAAAATTGGAATGAATTTATGCAGACCATTTCCAACAGGGAAACAAATACTAGTCTCAGTATATTACTATTCCAGATACCCAGAGGTAGCGATAATGAAATCAGTAACGTCAAAAATTACTATTATTCGATGTCTTAATCTATAGTAGTACCAAAGAAATTCCAGATTTCCTGACCTTATTTACTGAGTCATATAATTGACTATTTACTTGACTGTATTACTGAGTCATATAATTTACTATTTAGTTTACTTAGCTAATTCACTGTGCTGTTTTATTCACTGTTCTACTTCATTCCATGCAATGCCATCATTTCTTCCATTCTCCTCCATGTGTTTGGATATTACCTCTAATGCGCAAATATCTCTGGTAAAAACACTCCTCAACTGCAGGGAAGTGATGAGGGGAAGCAGGGTCCGTTTTGTGACAACAACAGAGGGAATAATTCTTGGTGTCACCTGTAGGATTTGTAATTCAAACCGAGGTTCGTTAATACCATAAATCCAATGAAAAGAACTTCTCTAGTTACTACTAGAACGGAATGAATTCCATCGGACTCGTGATATTACTACAGATACAGTGAGTCGGACAAATAGCCAAGATGTTGAAGAAAAACCACTAGAAAACAAGCCGTAGTAATGATTCCAAGAGGACTCTCCAATATTTCCTACTGCCACCAACAACGATCAATGAGTATTCTATGAACTGGTGATGATGCAGATCTCAATCGAAACTCACCTCCAGTTCTGACCCACTCATCGTCAAACTAGAGTGGGTCACTCTCGTTGATCGGGGAGTGACCCACAGAGAAAGTGGTACAGGAGCAATCCAACGCTACAAACCAACCAACAAATATGCCTTTTGTGACCAAGCGATGTACGACCACTCTTGCAGTTAACCAGTGTAAATGACCAACCTCTAAGAGAAACGGGGAAAGTCAGGTTTCAGATTCAATCTCAGGATATATATTTGTGCATGTTTCTGTGTGAGTGTATGTGTGTGTGAATCTCACACTGAACTGTGGTGATTCCTTTCATTATTGATATTATCATTATATTTCATTTCAGAACCTTACTTACACATTATAGTACGATTTTTTAATGATAGCATCATTGTCTTAACATGTATGCATTCACTCATGTACATTGTAACATGGACATAATTACCTTATCATAACTATGGCAGAGTTTGCGAAACTTGCCAGGTTTGTTGGATTTGCTGGCAAAAATTGTAAATGTCTGATAAAAGTTCAGTAATAATCAGTAACACAATTTTTTTTCTAGCATATATTGCTTAAAAAAATGTGTATACGTACATGTAAACAAAAACTTATTTTGTTGATGACTGAGAAATATTAAAAATGGCCTGCAGACCACACTGACTGACAGAATATTTATTAAAGTTTTGCAAACAAATGCTGTGAGAGAGGGGGTTGATTGATTGATTATAGATTGTTTAACATTCCACTTGAGAATCTTTCACTCATATGGAGACGTCACCATTGCCGGTGAAGGGCTGCAAAATTTAGGCCTATCCTCGGCTCTTATGGCCTTTGAGCTGGGAAGGATCTTTATCGTGCCACACTTGCTGTGACACAGGGCTTCGGTTTTTGTGGTCTCATCGGAAGGACCACCCCATTTAGTCGCCTCTTACGACAAGCAAGGGGTACTGAGGATCTATTCTAACATCCCGGATCCACACAGGGAGGGGTTGAAAGAGCTGACAAGTGTCCAATGACATAATCTAGCCTTCATTGTTATTAGTATTTGATATCTATGAATTTCATTATTACTAGGTAAATCTGAGAATTTAACTTTGGTAAGGAATCTAGGAATTTATAGATATCTTCCCACAAAAAGTGCGGTAAATTCAGTTGAGAACATTTATGAAGAGACGCGCAATTTTGATGATTTCTTTGAAAGCTTGGTTATAGTAAGCATTGCGTTACAGTAAACTGATTAAGAGAGACTCAGCACAGTAGGAGAACAGAGAAGTGTGAAAGAGCTTCACTTCTTTTAATATTGAAACTGCATTTAATTTAATCATAGTACAATTTTAACACCTAATAGAAGAGGATTCTCGTAACTGCAATGTCTAAATAACGGTGTGTGCTTGAGTTCCAGATATCCAGACACCGCATTCACAAGAAATTAGTTTACTGTAAGATTTTATATATTTTATCTATCATACCATTTTACTTACTGATATATTTCATTCAACATTTGATTGCATTCTGTTTTGTATTTACTATACCAATTTAATCATCGCACACTTTAACACAGATTCTCATAAATGCAATGTCCAAATAACGGTGTGAGCTCGAGTTCCAGATATCTAGACACCACATTCATAAGAAATTTACTTACACTAAGACTTTATTCCTTATACCATTTCACTTGCTGTTAGTTTTCATTTACCATTTGATCCAGCTTGTCAGCTCTTTCAAGTCTGAAATTCATCAAATCATCAATAATTTCCGAGATTTAACTGCAAGACTTCAGCTTCCAACAATGTCTACTTCTGTAGTAAACAACTGCAGATCATGACAAAAATTCCCAATAAAATCATCAAACTCATACAAAATTTCCAAAAACTGCCTCTCTTTAAGAATTAGACTCAAAAATGATTCATTGCAAGTCAAAATACAAAACACCCAAATTATCACTGCAAAGTTGGCCAAAAAATACCTGTTTTAACCTCTATACACTTAGATTCCATTGATTTTTTTCCTTCCATCAACAACTGAACTCTTCTGCATTGCAGAGTAAGAAAGTCTATTGCAGCTGCTAATTACCCCAGAACTACTGTTTCATCCAACTACCCAAGATTTCATAACAAGATATGCTCAAAGGTAACACTCCAAAGCCTTTACACCCCCAAACACACCATCTCTAATTCCTAGAACTTTCTCATCAAACTCGACATCCTTAATAAACAACCAAAATTACAAATCCGATAATCCAATAATTAAATTGGAAATACATTAAACTGCAAGTAAGCAAGACTACCAATATGAAACTAGAGTATCTGTATTAGAATATTGCTGGAAGATCTCAAATATGATTAGTAAACTCAAAAATATACCGCAACTTATCAGCTACATTCAGATGATTCCAACACAAACATGAAACAAGTGCACTAAATATTGCACATCACTAATGGATATCAGAGCAGCTTTAAACTACATAAAATGATGAAACAATTCACTGAAAAATGAAGTGTCAATAACACCTAATTACATACAAACTGTTAATAATAGATATGCACTATCAAGTTCAAAAACTCTGCATAAAATAACACTATTTAATAACGTCTTTGGTATGGTACACTACCCTCCCTCTTCTCACAACAATTGTTTATAGTATACAATAATCGCAACAAGGTCAATGTAGTGATTTAATGTTTATTTAGTGTTATTCTATGAATTACTGCCTATATTGTATTGATGTGCTTTGTTGCTTTTGGTTTAGTTTTCACTGAAGTATAACGATCTTTGTTTTATGTATTCGTACATATATAATGAAAATATAACATGGTGTCAGAATTATTGTGACTATGACATATATCTGGGGATTTTTAAATTTTCCATTTCTTATTTGGAGTAGAAAAGTGAAAAATGGCTGAGGGCATTTTAAGCAACCCCATGAAATGGATTTCTCACATGATGAAAACCTCTCTGAAAAATGAAAGAGATGGAAACAACAATGAACTTGTACCTTGATGTGTCACTCACAAAACCAAACAGGAAAACTGCAAAGCGTTACTCTCATCACTCACAAAACCAAAAAGGAAAACTGCAAAGCGTTACTCTCATCACTCACAAAACCAAAAAGGAAAACTGCAAAGCATTACTCTCATCATAGGCAGCACTTGTCGAACGTGAAAAAACTGTTCTTAGGAGAATACCAATGACAAAGAAAAGCTTCATGCTTGAAAGAAAAATAAAATACTCAGAACAACAGATTTCTCAGTTTTATATTAATGTCCCGCTCGAAAATCTTTCCCTCAAATGGAGACATGAAAACATCTGATTTGAAAACTGCAACTGTTACATCGAGAAAATTTCATCAAGAAACATCCTTTGACTGCAGGAAAAGTGGGAAAAAACATTTTAAAAAAACCTAACTACCCATCATTCTGAAAAATCTGTCACAAATGGAACAAACCAAAAAACTTCTAGATATTTGCTTGTCCACAAAACAAGAAAGTGTGCAACTTAGAAAAAGCTTCGACTAATGATTCAGTCATTAACAGGAAAATGAAAATGTTGGACAACTCTTGCTTTACCATCAAAAACTGGAAGGTTAGACAGGTAAATTCAAAACTGAAACAGGATCACAAGTCAATAATTTTGCTGTTTTAATCTTCAAGAAATCAGGAAGTGGCAACTTCATCAAAACAAAAACAAACATCAAAAGTTACCCAGGAGACAAAATCAAAGTTACTGGGAAATGTCACCGAGTTATAAAACAAACACCTAGAACTTTATATAACTGACACAAACCAAAGTCCATTGCTTGGATTCAAGGCATCTCATGACGTAGGACTCCCCGAAGTGGCAATGATTGTACAATCCAATTTATAAAACCCTACTAAAGAATTCTCTATAATATTCAAAGGACAGGGATGTTTTAGGCAAAAGACCCACAACATTAAGTCAGACAAATCTTTCAATCCAGTAATTCATCTTCCAAAATAAAATATTCCAATTACTCTGAGAAGTACATTGAGCCAAACTTTGGATACAATGGAACAGAAGGTATCATTAGAAAAGTAGATGAACCAACTGGTTGGCTCAACTCATTGGTCATTATTGAAAAAACAAGAAAACTACATGTGTTTAGACCCCAAGATCTCTCAAAAAGGGTATCAAACGAGAATGTAAACTACCAATGACTGAGGACATCACAACTCCTATGTGAATTCCAAATAACCAAAATAATGTACATTGAAATGTACTAATTGCAGAAGGAGTCAAACCAGATGAAGAGGCTATTTTTGGAAGAACTGTCTTCTCCTCACTTCATAGGATACTACTGGATGGTTGATGATGACAACCGAAAAAACGCCAAATAGTCCTGTTGTAGTCCCCCCACTTCAAAGAGCTTCTTGCGAGACTCCGGAGAGTCCCTGGCGAAGTGCACACACTGCCCGTAGGCAAAGCAAACTCCACCATCTACCCCTCCCGACTGACATCTCAAATGCCTACCTGAAGCCTGAGAGTCTGCCTCACCTTCAGTCATGGCTCTGACAATCAGCACAGGGTCACCTTTCTTCTGGGTCGGCCACTGACCGGGACAAGTCGACTTCCCACCAAACTGCATCTGCTGAACAAGAGCTGACAACCAGCTCATCCAATCCCTACCATTTGAATCATGACTGACAGTGCAAGAAGCATCCACCCCAATTTCATGCTGAAAAGAACCTCCTCCTGCGTTCCACTTCTCTGCTGATCCAGTCGCCTTCCCATCTGGACCCCATCTATCAGGACCCCTCACCTGTCCTCCGCCGCCCCTCCCCATCAATACCTTCTGAACGCAAGGAAATCATATGGTATCCAGATAACACACCACACAACACACAGCATTCTCCATGACCCATGGTCCCCTGGCCAACCACAGACTCTTGCCACGTAATCGGGAAGCGCAAGAAGGAACTACACCAGCAGGCCCTCTCGTCCAACCAAAGCACCTCTATTCCCACAGACCCCTCCATGTAACTGAAACTGCTCAGCAGGTTCCTCCGCTAGTTCTCCAGCTGCTGGCCTCCTTGAGTGAACAGCATGATATTCATCTTGGAAGCCCCAACCTAGCCAAATCCAACATGTAGTTCCCCGAACAGGTGTTTGCAGTTACTCAGGACAGAGGCAGATAGCTACCCACACACAACTCCCCAGCTACTTCCTGCAACCCCGAAAGAATTTCACTCAGCCCCCCTCCCCCATCCACTAGCAAATGTGAGTAACTGCCCCAAGTCTGCTGCATTAGACCTTCCCTTCCCCAGCCACAGCCGCAAACGCCAACAGTCTCAGGCTGGACCCCCAACCTCAGAGTGCCAGCCGACAGAACCCACTGGCCCGCATGCTAACACTGCTGAATGACCCTTAGCTACTGGATGACCTTCATGAAGCAATGTTCTGGCTCCTCCTCCTCTGAAAATGAAGGAAGATTGCACTGATTCTAGGATAAAACCGACATCCACCGCACCATGCTCCCTGCAAGCCAATCAAATGTTTTCCCACTAACAGAACCATCCCTGAACTCAGAGCATTCAGACTGTTGGCAACCAACCAATCCCTCAAAAGCCATCCAGATATCCAACACTATATGGCCATTCACTTCCATCAACGCTCCCTCGACCACACCATAAATGCCAGGTAAATCACCTCTTGCATCTTGAAGGATGTCTCGATGGAGCTGAGGGCTCTCCCGAACCTGGACCTTACGGACTTCTCCCTCCAAAGCATGGCACCAGACCCTCCCCTCCCACAATAGGTCGCTCTGCTCCTTCTATGATGAATGGTGGCAATGGGTAACTCCCTAAACAAATTTCAGTCTTAACACCTTGACCCTACAGTTCGTCAGTACCAGGGATCCTATCTCGCTCAGAGGATCCAAATCAATCAGCTATGGGTTCACAATGTCTGAATTCCATGAGATATCTCAATCTGTAAACCTACAAATTGGCCTGTTTCACCATGACTACCTGCCCTCTAGACGCCCACTTCTTCTTCATCTTGGTTACTTGTCTGACTCACGGGACCCACAGCACCAACACTCGGCTGCTGAAAGTCATACAGCTCCAAGAGACATCAGAGAAGTTTCACCAGACCAGTGGCACCAATTCACCTCAATCTGAATTACAAATCCAAATGACGATACCTAGAAACAACCCCGATGCTGTCGTGGTGGAACAGACACTTCCTCCCCTGTTCACCATCCAGCAGTCAAAGGGCCATTGCCCCTGGGATTTCTACAGCCGTCCCTCTCTCCTACTCTCCAACACTGCCCCACGCTCTCTATGGGTCCTACTCTCTCTAAGGGCCCCACTCTCCCCCCTTCAACATACAGGGAGGCTCTCCCAATTAGAAACTTGTCCATCCCAAAGCAATGCTCACCACAATCATGACGCCAAGGAACACCAAAGCCAAACAAACCCACTAACCAAAGGTCAAATGAATAACATGGGAATATATTAAAAAAACTGCCAGATTCCCAAATAAAACATAGACTCACATCTCAAGTTTACGATTTAGTAATATTGTAATCTCAAAAACAGCAAATATTAACAACTATGAAGTCTCAGTTTAGTCTAAGTCAGTAATCACTAGCCAGCTCCATCAAAAACTCTTACGTTGGAAAGTAAAAACTGGACTAAGTCCTACTTAGAAAACATTCTCCTAATCCTTCTGGAGGAAAGTTAACATACCATTACTAAAACTGATGCACCTCTACTAAATTCCTGGCTATATTCCTTGAGATTTCCAACTCAAATTCCAAAATAATTCCAAGTCTGAATTCACCAAAATGATCTGACTACAAGTCCAAAAACTTTCATAACATAAAAAGCACATGGACAAAATCTCTAATCAAATTTCAATAAATCCTAACTTTATCACTGAACTTCAAGACGTTAAAGCCTACTTCCTCAATAAACAAGTGCAGAACAAGTTTTCGTTTCACCCTTTGTGACATCATGGGGACCATCTTAGAATGGCAATTTCACTCCGACTCAAAGACGAAATCTCAGTTCCAGCGTTGATCTGCTCAGCTAAAAAATAAAAATAAATGAATTCAAAAAAGGGGAAACAATTCATTCAGTTCTCGATACTATTGAAATATTTTCCCACCAATTATTACCATAATACATCTGATTTTTTTCATAATGAATATTTTTATTATTAATTAAAAAGGAGGTACGTAAACATTGAAATGAAGTGTAGAATTAAATTTGTACACATCATGAAGACCCTTGGAATGGAGCGTGGAGTTAACGAAAAACCTCACAATTCTCTTGCTCTGTGTGTGAAGCACAATTAAAGAGGCATTGGACTGAACTTCTTCAAATTTCATTCCCTCATTTTTAACATTGTCAGTGTTTAACTAAGATATTTTTGAAGGTCATCAAAAATTTGAATGTCAGTCAAGTGAGACAGCACTCCCAATTCTTTGTTATGTAATTAATTAAGGATCGTGTCATGGTTTTGTTTACATATAGATGACTTAATAGAATATATATTATGTTGAAAACAAAATGAGATTGACAAACACTAAAAAAGTTTAACAGTGTTCAGAATGAACTTATGAATTCAAAAAATTGCTTTAAAAAATAGTTAACCTATGTAAACAAAAACATGACACGAACCAGAAAAATTCAGGAGTCTAAATAACATACTTCTGTGAGAGTAAGAAAGAAAGAGGTACTGTGTAGGGATCTAATAAATTTAATGGTTCCTAATACTGTGCTGGCGTATGCGAGATAACTTAAATACCCCCTCCCTTATACAAGAACATTGCAGGGGCGGATCCAGGTGCGGGGGCTGAAGGTTGGACCCCCCTTTCTTTGTCAGATCATTTTGCTAAAATAGTAGATTAATGCATTTTTAGGGTGGAACCCCCACTCTTTGATAACCAAATTTAACGGAAGAACGCCCTCATTCAAAAATTCCTGGATCCGCCTTTGCACAACAGAGTACAAAATATCGTAACATGAAAAGTCTAAGAGAGACATGTAATACCCAGGGATTTCTGCCCTATAATATGGGCATACAGATAAAAGAAATGTACCTGCTCCATATAAACGCTGTCTCCCGAGAGGAATCATGTAGTGAGGGACCCTCTTCTTCTGCTGCGAGATACAGGGAATGTTCCTGCGATCAGGTCGCCTGTTGAGGACTACTAATTTTCTAAGCATTCTGAAATTGTCCAGTCTTCATCTCCGCAGGCTCTGTAAAGTTCAAATAAACTCTGTTAGTTCCTCGTTTGTTTGGTCAAAGGCTCATAGTGTTTGTAATCATCTTTGGTTGTGATCTTACAGGAAACTTTGTTTTTGTTTTCTATGTAACAATTGAAAATCTACATTTGGAAATTTTCTCTACTGACAGCACAAAGTATGTTCCCAAAATGTTGACATGTGCTTTATTAGGTTTAATACAGTGCAGATGAGTTTTGCCCAGTATTTAAAAAATCAACAATGATAAAACTGGACCTTTTCCAGGCATTTCTGTTCTGAAGAAACATACACTATACAACTCAAATTAATGAAAACAATGGTTTTACAATAGTATAATATGTGTTTATAATCAAGGGATGAGTTTGAATTCGTTAAAAAATAACTTATCGAATACATAAATTTAGGATTATCAAAATGTAGGTAATAATGTTACAGATATTCTATTTTTTAGGTCATGCTAAATACGGATTTTATCCGCACGACAATCATACCAACAATTGAAATTATCCGCATGACAAAATTTGAATACCATAAACCAGGTATTAAAATAAGACAATTATTATGATAGAATTTGCCAATAGTGTAATTTCACATTTACATGGTTATTAATTCAGAGCGTATTTATTTTATCGCTGAAAATGCAGTCGGGTCCTTCCTTCTCCTTATGCTCCTAAGGAAAAGGGTATTGTTTTAATCAGATTGCCAAAAATGGATTGACTAACACTGTGGGGTTCAGAACCTATGAAAATCATATATTCATTGAAAATCCGGATTATAACTCGAGTTTCCGATTTTAGATTTATAAACTGTGTTTATTACTGTGTGTAGTGTTCACATGTTTATTGTTATGTACATGTGTAGTATTTATGATTATTACTGTGTGTTGTGTACACTTATGTGTATTGTTATGTGTAGTATTTATTTGTTTGTTTATTACTGTGTGTAGTGTTTACTTGTGTGCATTGTTATGTGTAGTATTTATTTATTATTGTGTGTTGTCTTCAATTATGTGTATTGCATTGTGTATTATTTATTTGTGTGTTTATTATTTTGTGCTGTGTACACTTGTGTGTATTGTTATATGTAGTATTGATTGCTTGATTATGTATTGTTTAATGTCCCGCTCGAGAATTTTTCACTCATATGGAGATGTCACCATTGCTGGTGAAGGGCTGCAAAATTTAGGCCTATGCTCAGTCCTTATGGCCTTTGAGCAGAAAGGGAACTTTATCACGCCACACCTGCTGTGACACAGGGCCTAGGATTTAGCAGTCTCATCCGAAACAACAACCCATTTAATCGCCTCTTACGACAAGAAAGGAATACTGAGAATCTATCTAACAACCCAGATCCCCATGGGACTATTTGTATGTTTATTACTGTGTGCAGTGTTTACTTGTGTGTATTGTTATGTGTAATATTTATTTGTGTGTTTATTATTGTGTAGTGTTTACTTGTGTATATTACTATGGGATCTGTTGTTAGAATAGATCCTCAGTACCCCTTGCTTGTCGTAAGAGACGACTAAATGGGGGCGATCCTTCAGATGAGACCGCAAAAACCGAGGCCCCGTGTCACAGCAGGTGTGGCACGATAAAGATCCCTTCCTGCTCAAAGGCAATAAGCGCCGAGCTAAGGCCTAAATTTTGCAGCCTTTCACAGGCAATGCTGAAGTCTCCATGTGAGTGAAAAATTCTCAAGCGGGAAGTTAAACAATAATCAATATATTTGTGTGTTTATTACAATGTAGTGTTCACTTGTGTGTATTGTTATGTGTAGTATTTTTTGTGTGTTTATTACTGTGTGCAGTGTTTACTTGTATGTATTGTTATGTGTAGTATTTTTTCATTAACATTTTATATCACAAATCAGATAGAATATAAGTATAACAAAGAATAGTGGTTTTTGTTTTTTGGGGGTTTTTTTTGGATAATTCCTCTCATACCCATAAACACATACACTTTTATGCATAGTCTATATACCGGTATCATTATTTTAAATTTGCATAAGTATGACACAAGCAGATAATAAGAGTTAAAAATCAAAAATATTTTTCCATAATGACCATAATTTTTCAAATTTATGTACATCACTGTTTTGGGTAGCAATATGCTTTTCAATGTTGAACCCATATATATTTGGTAGTTTGTTCTGTTTCAGGCTAGAAAAAATATACTGTTTTGTGTAAAGGATCAAAACATTTATCACTTTGTTTCTTTTGTGAGTGGAAGATCACCAAATAACACATTTTACAACTTAAACCCAACTCTTTCTTTGGTTTTTACATATATATGTAGACTGAAACTATTCCATAACGACATAATTTTTTCACAATCAATAAAAATATGTTGTATAGTTTCAGCAGCTTGTTTACAAAAAGTACAGGAGTCGGAACTTATAACGTTAATTTTCTTTAGATAATAATTAACGGGAAGGATTCTATGAAGAATTCTATATTGTAGCCACTGAACTGTAGAATCAGTTGTTATTTTGAAGCTAACCTTAAAAACATCTTTCACCAACAGTTTTTGCATTCTATGAGATGATAATTCAGAGTTCCACTTAGAAATTGAGTTAGGCTCAGTATAGTTCTCATTCAGAAGCCTATATATGACTTTTGTACATTTTTTATGATACAATTGATTCATAGTAAAAAGGTATAAAAGGCTAGCATACTATTTTGACACAGTTTCTTTTAATAGACATTGTTTTCATAAAATTTGAAATAGCACTAACAACATTGTTGTATTGCATGATACATACATATTCAAAATCATATCTTTGTTTAAAAGCATTTATAGACAGAAAATTGCTTTCATCATCAAAAAGATCACCAACAACTGTTATACCTTTATCATACCATGTTTTTATAAAGAAACCTTTATTTCCCACCTTGAAAAGTGAGTTATACCATAGCAGAGTGCAGAAAATATGGTTTTCATTTATTTTCTGATCCCTAAGTTTCATTACTGTTAACCAAGAATTAAAGAAATCTTGCCAAAAGGCATTTTCGTTTATCACATAATCTGAAATAAATAGATTTCCAAAATCAAAAATTTTGTTTACAATATCTCGGCCATTGATAGTAATGAAAATATCTAACCAACTAAGACCCCCTATCAAATAGTCTTGGGTAACAGTTGTTCTTTTAACTTTATCCGACTTAGCATTCCAAAAAATTGAAAAAAACTCTTTATTTAATGATGAAATAGTTTCTTTTTTAGGCGTTGGTAAAGAAATAAAAAGTTGATTCAGTTTTGGCATAAGTAGTGTCTTAACAACTGTTACCCGACCTATTGGAGTTAGAATCATAGATGCATACATAGAGCCCCCGCTCCTTTGATCTATTTATTGATTAAAATTGAGATACCTCTGATCAAAGACCCAACACCTAGCTATATATATTCTCCGGTGGGGGGTCCAAAGGTTTCCTCCCTTTCGTAAGAAAATTTTGCTAAAAAGGGGGGCGGGGGAAAGAAAAAAAAAGAAGTATATTTTGTTTTAATTTAGTTAGATCTATGATATAGCCTACCAAATTCATTCCAGTTGTGTCTCGTAAACTTCGCAATACAATTAGATGTGTAAGGTTCTTCATAGCTAACAGAAATGACTTTATTATTAATAAGTGTTCCTTAAAAAAATACGTTAATAATTATTCCTGAAAAATGTTATATTCATTTTACATGACTGGATGTTGCTACAAAGATAGGCTTAGAACATATGTGTTTTTAAGAAGAGAGTACTACAAT
Organism: Ostrea denselamellosa; assembly: GCA_024699665.1. Taxonomy (NCBI): domain Eukaryota; kingdom Metazoa; phylum Mollusca; class Bivalvia; order Ostreida; family Ostreidae; genus Ostrea; species Ostrea denselamellosa. The sequence goes on from JAMZEH010000091.1 coordinate 515,422, forward strand.
ACTGTTGATATTATAATACTATAGTACATTGGTATTTTCTAAAACAGAAATTACTGTTTATCTAACACTACAATACTCTTATAATCCTGAACAATTTCTGTCACATAAAATAGATAACCTGTTGAGCTACAATATTGTAAGTATCCTGAACATTTTCTGTTACATAGAACAGATGCATGTTACACTACAATATAGTAATTATATTATAATACGATACTGTAAGTATCTGGGACAATTTCTATAGTATAGAAAGATACATTTTAACTACAATACTGTAAGTATCCTGGACAATTTCTATCACGTATAACAGATACATGTTATACTACAATACTCTTAGTATCCTGGACAATTTCTGTCACATAGAACAGATACATGTTACACTACAATATTTTATGTATCCTGGACAATTTCTATCACATAGGACAGATAAATGTTATTATATACTACAATACAGTATCGTGGACAATTTTTGTCACATAGGACAGATACATATTACACAACAATATTGTAGGTATCCTGGACAATTTTTGTCACATAAAACAGATACATGCTATACTATGATCTTATAAATAGGCTGGAAAAGTTTTGTTACATAGAACAGATGCATGTTATATACGATGCTGTAACTATTATAGACAATGTATGTCACATAGAACAGATATATGTTATATTACAATACTGTAAGTTTCCTGGATAATTTATGTCACATGGAACAGATACACATTATACTATGATACAATAAGTATCCGTCACATAGAACAGATACATGTTACACTGCAATACTGTAAGTATCGTAGATAATTTCTGTCACATGGAACAGGTACATGTTACAATACAATATTGTAAGTATCCTGGACAATTTCTTTCACATAAACCCCGTGGGGATCCGGGTTGTCAGAATAGATCCTCAGCACCCCTAGCTTGTCGTAAGAGGTGACTAAATGGTGCGGTCCTTCAGATGAGACTGCAAAACCCGAGGTCCCATGTTGCAGCAGGTGTGGCACATTAAAGATCCCTCCCTGCTCAAAGGCCATAAGCGCCGAGCATAGGCCTAAATTTTGCAGCCCTTCACCGGTAATGGTGATGTATCCATATGAGTGAAAAATTCTCGAGCGGGACATAAAACAATATATAATCAATCAATCAATCTGTCACATAGAACAGATGCATGTTATAGTACAATATTGCTACAGTAGCCTGGAAAATTTCTATCACACAGAACTGATACATATTCCACTATGATACTGTAGTTATTGTGGACAATTTCTCTCACATAGAAAAGATACATGTTATAATACAATACTATTAGTATTATCAACAATTTCTGTGACATAGAATAGATACATGTTACATGAAAATATTGGAAATGTCCTGGACAATTTCTGTCACATAGAACAGATGCAAGTTACACAAAGATATTGCAAGTATCCTGGACAATTTCTGTCACAAAACAGATACGTGCTATATTATGATCTTATAAATAGGCTGGGTAATTTCTGTCACATAGAACAGATACATGTTATAATACCATACTGTTAGTATTATGGACACTTTCTTTCACATAGAACAGATACACGTTATAATACCATACTGTTAGTATTATGGACATTTTCTTTCACATAGAACAGATAGATGTTCTAGTACAATATTAGTACAGTAGTCTGGACAATTTCTGTCACACAAAACAGATACATGTTCCAGTATGATACTGATAGTATCCTGGACAATTTCCATCACATAGAACAGATACATGTTATACTACAATATTGTAAGTATCCTGGACAATTTCTGTCACATAGAGCAGATACACATTACATTACAATACTGTTAGTATTCTGGACAATTTCTGTCACATAGACAGATACATGTTATAATACAATATTGTTATTATTGTGGACTATTTCTGTCACACAGAACAAATGCATGTTCATTTACAATACTGTTAGTATCCTGGACAATTTCTGTCACATAGAACAGATACATGTTACACTAAATTATAGCAATAAGCCTGGACAATTACTGTCACATAGAACAGATCACGTTATACTATTATACAATAAGTATCCTGGACATTTTCTATCACATAGAACAGATACATGTTATAATACAATATTGTTAGTATTGTGGACATTTTCTTTCACATAGAACAGATACATGTTACACTACCATACTGTAAGTATCCTGGACAATTTCTATCACATAGATCTATTGACCTAAGAGGACTGTTTTATAGCTGATAATGGATATTTCCATATTCCTACTGGTATTTCAACATTACAGTCTTTATTTTTGTATCATATACAGCAATGACATTGAGATTTGAAATGAGTCATATTTTTAGTCAAATATTATTCTCATCAATTGAATTGATGCATGCATCAATTCAGTTAGTTTCCACATTATTTGAATTAGTGTGTGCATCAGTTCAATTGATGAGAGTAATAATTGATTTGATGTGCACATTAATTCATTTGATGAGAGCAATAATTGATTTAATACAAGCATTAATTCAATTTATGAGTGCAATAATTGATTTTCCAGTGATTTTCCTACACCCAAATATTGTTTTTGTTAAATTGAATTTTTCACATATGACATGTACTATAATGTGCAATTATCACTGAAAACAGGGACAAATCACAGGAAAAATTATAGAAAATAAGTGAAAGAGCTAAGAAAGAGAAAGATACAATTTATGTGTAACTGTGACTGTTACTGTATAGCAAATTAATCAAGTAAATGATTTTGAAATTACTTACATATTGTATTTTACTCATCAATTAAGGTTAATCAAAATGTTATTGGTTTTTCTCAATTTGATCAAAATGTCAATGATTTTTTCCAATCATAAAGGTCCAGGTCCCATATGAAAAAGTAGAAAAATTACTGGATGTGCATATCAATTCAATATTGCTCTCATCAATTCAGTTGATGCACACATTAATGTGGTAGAATTATTGCTTTCAAAATGTAATTTGGAACTTAGTATAAATGATTTGATCATTAACTGAATCGATGCACGCTATGAATCAATTAAGGAGAGAAATAGAGAAATAATTCAATTACTGTGTTCATTAATTGAATTGATGTGTGTACTAATTGAATTATTGCTCACTTCAGTTGAATTGTAGGATGCATCAATTCAATTTTTTATATCTTCATTTCATTTCAAGAGAACAGCAGTTTAATTTGTGCTCATCAGTTCAGCGGAATAATTAATGCTATGAACAATTCAAATGCACACAGTAATTCAGAATTGAAGATATCATTAATTATTGGGGAGATATTTAATTCAATCATTTTGCACATGAAATTGATTGATTTCTTGTTTGTTTTATGTCTCGTTGAGAATTTTTCACTCATATTTAGATGTCACCAGCTGAAGGTGTAGAACCACAAATTTAGACCTGTGCTTAGGACTCAAGGCCATAGCAGTGGGTTTTTTTTGATGTGCCAACGCCTGCTGCAACATGGGACTTCTATTTTTAAGGTCATATCTGAAAGACCTGTGACTCTTGCTTCTAAATGCTGAGTGTTTGGCGAAGGAGCAATCAATACCTATGGTTACGTCCATTGCATGAGTGGGACTCAAACTCATGACCTCCTTGTTATGAAGCGAACACTGTAACCACTGAACTACCATGACCTGTCATTAAATTAATTGATATCTTCAAATAATTAAAGATATCTTCAATTATTTGAGTGTATGTTAATTTGGCATTCCTTATGTAATTAGTACCATACATGCTGAAATTTTGATTGTCTTTCATGATGTATAATAATGATGCAATATATGGGCATATTGAAAAAATCTATCATTCTACTTTCAGATGACGACCGTGGATATTCTTTAGTAAGTTTCTTTTTAATTGCTAAGATTGATTATGCCAGGGTGATGAAAGTGTTCATGAATAAATTTGGTCATCTAAAAAACTATATATTTAGGGATTTTGATTGTATTCTTATAAAATTCAGCTATCTGACTTTATTGATTTCCTCAAGGACTTTATTTTCAGAGAGGAAATACCCTACATGAGTTGCCAGATTTGAAACTGATATTGTTATAGATTACACTGTAAGAAATACAGATTTGTGACTTTTGAAATAACACTGTTTTGCTTGTCCTGTTCAACTAGACATTGTTCAAATGTATCCACCATCAGGAGTATTATTGACAATATGGAAGACAGCATCTCCTTCAACCTTATAGAGCCGCCCGCGTGGCGCAGTGGTTAGAGCGTCGGGCTCAAAGATCTAATGATCCTTGAGTCGGGGGTTCGAATCCCACTGTGGGACGTGGGTGCCGGTCTTTCGGATGAGACCGTATAAACCGAGGTCCCGTGTCGCAGTAGGTGTGGCACGATAAAGATCCCTCCCTGCTCAAAGGCCCTGAGTGCCGAGCACAGGCCTAAATTTGCAGCCCTGTCAGCGGTAATGGTGACAGCCGCCGGATAACTGAAAAATTGCTCAGGCGGCTATAAACAAACAAAGAAACAAACAAACAAAGTAACAGTCTTTACAATTATGTGCATAATGCAGAAATATCAATGATTGATTGATTGATTAAATATTGTTTAGCGTCCCGCTCAAGAATCTTTCACTCATATGGAGACGTCACCATTGCCAGTGAAGGGCTGCAAATTTAGGGAAATATCAATGATTATAAGACCTTGATATAATTTTATGTAACACACTCTATACTTTTTTCAGCACCCAAGTACATCATATATATGATAATGCTTTTATATTACAGCAGTACTGTATCAGCAGAGACCCTTTGTTTTTCAAGGAATCAGAATTTTTTGACAGACTGCTCTGAGATATTCTTAATGGTATGTACCAAAGTTTTTTTTTTTCAGGATATACAAAATATACATCATTATTGGCAAATTCGACATCAATTTTAGATTATTTAACAATTTATTTCTGACCCAGTAAACCTACTGTGAGTGTTTATGCATACACAAGTTCTTATTTATGAGCCCTAATTAGAAATATGATTCTCCCCAAAATATACCTTCAAAATATGCATTCACTGTTGTTATGAAAATCTTCATTATTTGATGATTCATTATTGTAATGTTGGTGTTTCTTTCATTTCAGCTAGTACCCTTGCATATGACCTGTCTTTGTATCCACAGTTTTGTGCTATAAACAGCCAGTACAATGAATAAACCAATGCAGGATTGAAAAGGATAAAAGATCATAATTTTATGATGCATTATACATATTACTTATGGAACACTAAAAAAATTTTAAGGATGTCATCAATATAAGAATTGGGCTACATGCGCTATAAAACTCAACTTTATTGATCATGTATTACACAAGTAACAGGCAAATGGCTTTCAGACAAAGGTCACTCAAGGTCATTTTGTAAAAGGTCAAAGTCGTACAGAACATAAACATTTTATATAAAAGAAAACCTTGACTTCAGCAATATTTCAATTGTTACTGACATATTGGACCAAGGTATCTGAAGGTTATTTTGGAAAGGTCAAGGCCACTCAGAACATATACCTTATATAAGGAAAAAGTTCCTATTTCAACAGTTTTTGAACAGGTGTTTATCAAATATTGCACAAATAAGTAATATGCAAATCTCTTTCAGACAAATGCCACTGAGGGTCATTTTATAAAGGTCAAGGAAACTTTGTTTCAACAATATTTCGACAGTTATTGATCATTGTGCGAGTTTTTTATCATATGAAGTAGGACTTTGGTTAGTTGCAGTGTCAGGGGCATCCATCAGTTTTACTGACATTCTTGTTGTACGAGTTGACAAAATGAATCCCACATGTTAGTTCTTTATGGTGATAATTGAACACTGCAAGATTATTAGTTATCCAGGTCCACCCAAGGGTGATGTACGAAGATTGCAGTGTTCACTTCTTTACAGAATGATCAAATGTAGATTACAGGTTGTTATCAAGTGAATTCAAGCAACCTGTTTTGTGATATTCGTGAATGTTGCTATTGGTTATTTGAATTTTTGTTGTTTTTCTGTATCAAAACAATTGACAATAAGCATTACTTATATAGGCTCCCTTTTTAACCAAAGAGTTGCTCTGCTTTGCATGGGACATTTCTCTGTCTGTAAGAAGCTCATATTTCTCCAAAATGGTCAATTGTTATAAAATATTCATTTTGTTATTGCTGCTTTAAATGACTTGATATAAAATATTTTCCCCTGCTTATGGTGTGTATATCTCCCAGTTGATTCAATACGCCAGAGCATGCCATGCGTATGAGAATTTTTTAAAGCGAGGTCAACTACTGACAAAAAAGTTGATGTTGCAGGGTTATAATGAATCTCTTTTGAAGTCATCATTTCGCAAATTTTACGGTCGCTATAATGACCTTGTTTGCGATGACAAAGTGTCTCTGCGACATATGTTGAATGATTTGTTTCATACCCTTTGTTAGACTGTCATTTTTCATACTAACTTTGACTACAAGTAATCCCGTACACCTAATTTCGATTAAGGGCTCACGGCGGGTGTGACCGGTCAGCAGAGGATGCTTACTCCTCCACGACACCTGATCCTACCTTCGCTTTGTCGGAGGTCCGTGTTGCCCTACACTTGAACTTGTATGTCTTTGGGATTGATGATTACGATTAACACATTGTTAACTTCACCATTCGATATATTTGCCAGTACAACTTTCCAGTAGGTCAAATACTGTTTCATACCAATTATTAGGCCATTCTTGGTACACTGATTCTGACTACGAATTACTATTATAGTGAACTTAAATAGAATTTTTATAACAAATGAAAGACAAAACAGAGTGTCCTGTTTCCAATTTGGATATTTTCCTGAACATACACTTTAATCGTACGAGAGCTGATGATATATTGTGAGCCTTATATGTATATCATCAGCATCGAAAAAAAACGAGACCATAACGTTCCCAGATGATAGAACAGTCTTTGCCTTCTTTGGCGTGGGTGAACCAGGGTGTTTTCATTGTTTAGATTGTTGTTTGGCCTCTGCTATGAAATGATGAGCCCACGTTTCATCCTTAGTAACAAATATCTGAAAAAAGTTAGCAGGATCTACCTCTAAAAGGTTTAGATTAGCAAGTGACAAAGTGAGCCTTTTCCTTTTTTGACCAACTGTTAGAAATCTTAGAGTATCGTTCCCTAGTGTTGTTAGTGTATCAGTATGGATATCCTTAGGTGATAAACCTTTATTATGCAAATATTGAATCACTGCCCTTTCACTGATTTTGTCCATTTTGCAAAAGTCATTTGCCTTGTTTAGTTTAGAGTGCTATCTCGTCGATATAAACTGACCAAATAACTCCAGTCTTCTCGTCCACGGCCTTAAATATTCATGGAATAGTAGGATCAAAAAAAGGACATCGATGCTAACTTCCTTCCACATTTCACTATCACATGCAGATGGTGTTAATTTTTCTCAGATGATAAGATACACGAAAGCATGCTCTGCGTATGGTCAATTTTCAAACCGACACAGAATACTGACAAAAAGATTGATGTTAAAGGATACTTAACAGTGAAATTAGTATTTCGCAAATTTTATGGCCGTTATATTATCTTACTCAGTTTTCAAATTTTTTTCTACAAATTACTCTGTGGCTTGGCATATCAAGACAGTTGATGGTTGCTTCTTCCCGCCACCTGATCGCACCTACAATGCCTATTATCGTCTCGAAAGATCTTTTTCAATCAGCACCTGAAGTACACCTAATGTAGGTTTTTAGAAATGTAATCGAGTATAAATATTCTCCTTTGACCTGGTCAATTTCTGAATCATGTGAACAAAATTTACGATCTGAAGCAGGAATGGCATAGTACATAGAGATATGCAACTTCCATACAAAGAAGAAAGTAGGAAAATGGTTTTGTATGACTTCCACTTAGGGCAATAAGCACCGTAAACCAGATCATGTCTATCATTTTTCATATATGACTTATCCCACATTCACAGAAAAATGACAAAATCAACAACCAATTTAGTCATTTTTGGCCAAATATTTGATGAATTTTAAGCAAATATTTTCTTTCAGAAGCGACAGAGCACTTACTTTCCTATGTCTTAAAACTTACAGATTTTTTATTTTTGATAAAAAAAAAAGTAAATCGGCAAACGTGTGTTCGATGTTTTTCAGAGTAAGTAAAATGACTACAGACAGAAACTATCAAATGCAGTCCTGCCATTAACATAAGATGTATATTTAGTGCTGACAGCTGTAGTGTTTTTCACTAACATCCTATGCAAAGATCAATAACTCTTGTAAATCAACATTGTGAATATAGCACACAGCCATGACATGTGACACACCCGTTATTCATCATAGATAGATCAGTGGGACAAAAACACGTCCACTTTGGTATAAATTTTCACCTATTCGTTTTATGGCCTGATTTAAAATTACAAATGATAAATGATAAAGAAAAGGCGAAATAAGTTGTTTTACATCCCGTTGATAATTTTTCATTTATATTGAGACATTACCAGCTGTAGGTGAAGTACCTGGAGGGTTCTTTAACGTGCCAAAGCCTGTCACGACAGAGGATTTCTATTTTTGAGGTCATATCAAAAAGACCCAAGATTCTCACTTCTAAATGCGTAGCTTTTGGCGAAGGAGCAATCACTACCTACGTTTACGTCTTAGGTTTGAAGCACGAGTGGGGTTTGAACTCCCCGTTACGAGGAAGACCTGTCGGTTACGAAGAAAGTGCTCTACCACTGAGCTGCCACGATTTTTTAAAGGAAAAAATGATTTATTGATTTTTTATTGTTTTCCGCCACATTCAATTTTTTTTCAATCCTCCACCAAGTGATGCTGTGTCTCCTGATGAATCCATTGTCTTCCCACAATCCTCCACCAAGTAATGCCAAGTCTTCTGATGAATCCATGGTCTTCCACAATCCTCCACCAAGTGATGCTGTGTCTCCTGATGAAGCCATTGTCTTCCCACAATCCTCCACCAAGTAATGCCAAGTCTCCTGATGAATCCATTGTCTTCCCACAGTCCTCCACCAAGTAATATCATGTGTCCCTATGAACTCATTGTCTTCCCACAATCCTCCACCAAGTAATGCCATGTCTCCTGATGAACTCGTTGTCTTCCCACAATCCTTCACCAAGTAACGCCAGGTCTCACAACGAACCCATTGTCTTCCCACAATCCTCCACCAAGTAATGCCATATCTCCTGGTGGACTCCAATCTCTAGAAAAACCTCAATCACAGGTGGTAGCGCCACCAGTGTTGGAACTCTAAAAGCCCACAATTAATCAAAGCCCATCTTAATCAGAGTAACAATAATATGTGCAGATACTTCGATGGACCCATAAGGATGCTAATCCCTTTCATTCCTATCAAAGATGTGTCAAATTCATACATGTTTTACCTGCACTGTTCCTTCAGTAATAGTTTTGAAATATCAAATAGGGAGGAGGGGTGGAGTTGGCAAGACATGCATGGATTGAATTCTAAAAAACACTGAGACTTATAATCTGGAACTCAAAACAAATGGTATCACAAACTTTTCTTAATTGTATCCAAACAAATTTTCAGTTATGGCACTAACTGCATCTCCCCTTTGCACTGTGTCATTCATATTGATGAATTACTAAGTCTTGAAATTATCAAGAAAAAAAGATACACACATAAGGATGGACCAGTGTACAAAGTCTGTCAGGGAAACAGATATCAAGATATTGAAAAGACTATATCATTCTATGTTCTATGTCCAGAGTGTACTGACCCTTGTCCATGTGACCTCAAAATAAAATGGGGTCATGTACTTCTTAAGAGGTACTAATGTACCAAGTTTGGTGTTGATTAAGCAAATGATCCTTAATACATAGAAGACATACTATATTACTATTCCCAGTTTGACCCATGACCTCGAAATTAATAGGGGTCATTTACTACCTACAATGTATCGAGTTTGATGTTTGTCAAGTAAAAGGCTCTACAAAATATAATATCAATCCTTTCCATCTCGCATCAGGATGGACACCACCAAGTGGCAAAAACTTATTTTTAGATTCATTTATCAACATGATAATCCATCAATGTACCCAAAACAATGAAAAACAAAAGATCTCCATACCAAAACCTGTCATTTGAAGAATACCAAGCCCTATCCACCCTCATAATCAACCCAGACATCATTACACCCGACGACAAAGGTGGGGCAATTGTAATTATGAACCTGAAAGACTATTACAAAACCCAATGGAAAATTGAACAATAATATCAATGACATCAAATTTTCAACAGACACCACCCCAGATAACAAATATGGACATCAGTGTTTTACATGCATAATTCAAGAAAAATAATTAGATCCTCCCATCCTGACAATATGCACATTTTCAAATGGCAATAAAGCGTTGTATAATATCTCAACTATCAGGCCTCTAGGAGAAGCGAGTACAAGCTAATTACACCCTCCACCCTTCTTGGATCCACTATAACTTGAAGAAAAATAACTGGATCCTCCAGTCTCAACAATATGCTCACCTTTAAATAGCAGTAAAGCATTGTACAAAGTTTTAAGTCTCTCCAATGAAGAGAATTGTTCAAAAGGTATTTTACATCCTCCACCCCTCATGGATCCACCATAACTCAAAAAAAAGACTGGGATCCTCCCGTCCTGACGATATGCACATCTACAATTGGCCATGAAGCATCATACAGTCATCTAGGAGAAGTGAGCACAAGCTATTTTACACTCTTCACCCCTCTTGGATCTACTATAACTCGAAGAAAAGTAATTGGATCCTCCCGTCCTGACTTTTATGTACATCTACAAATTTTAATGAAGCATTGTACAAGGTTTCAAGTCTCTACAATTAGCTGTCTAGGAGAAGTGAGCACAAGATTTTGTGACAATGATGGACTTGTTTCAAAAATGCTTCAATTCTAACAAATCTGCAAAAAAATTGGAAATAGATCCACCAAGATGAGGTTAAAAGTGTTCAGTTGCTTACACATTTAATCATTGACCATTTTGACTCCACCCTAATACCAAAGCCCCCATCCCCAGGATAATGAAATTTACAATTTAGGTAAATGGCTACTGTTGATTCTAAACATCCATGTAGATTGAATTTAGCATCAATAGCACAAAAGAAGACATCATTTAAGTGTTTTACACACATATACTATATACCAAGTTTGGCCCTGTCCTGGGGTCAGAACCTCTACCCCGGGGATCATGAAATTTAAAATTTTGGTAGAGGCCTTCCTGCTCTACATCACCATGCATTTAGTTTTTCTTACACGTGTGGTTCTGGAGAAGAAAACTTTTGAAAATTGGTCAATTTTTGGCAGTTTTTGCCCCGCCCCCAAGGGAGGCAAGAGTCCTGAAATTTACAATTTATGTACCCCATGTTCCAAAGATGCTTCATACCAAATTTGAAAACAATTCGTTTTCAAGAAGTTAAAAATGCTCAATTGTTAACACACCACGACGACGGACGAAAACCAATTGTAATAGGTCACCGGAGTGACTCAGGTGACCTAAAAATGTGTTTTGATTTCAAATACTTCAAACTTTACTGTAATCTGATGCATGACATGAATATCTACCAAAACACACTTAACGACTTTTATATACATTTCAGTTTTTTTTTTGACCATGAGTACACATGTAAGTTTTCCGACATAGATATTTCATTGACAACTTGCAAACTTGTGGCCCTCTGAAAAATCTGTTCTGTCCCAATATCCCCCCGGACAAGAGCTTCCATTTTGCAGAACGAGAGAATGACATAATACTATGAAAGATCAAAACATTTAATAAAGACACTGTGGATTAAGATGAATTGATAAGTAAAGTCTACTGACAACAAAATACCTTCATATACTGTAAACCAACTTTAACTTGCGACTATTTTATTTCGCGATTCTTCTGTGATAAACTGGTTCGCGGTGAGTAATTTTTGCAATCGAGCCTTCTTCATTGAAGATACAACTTCTTCAACAAATGGTTCGTGAAGAGAAATATTCGACACAATGAAGAGGGCTTACATAGGCATTGCGCATGCTGCCCGAACCTATTTATGTGTATATTACATGAATAAAATATTGTTCAAATCAAACAATGAAGTCCTCGCGAAGATTGCGAAATTTTCTCGCACATGAATTAAAGTTGTTTTGCAGCACCATAGTCAACTGAGGTCAAATTCATACACATCATCAAATGAAGACATTGATATACACACAGTCAACTGAGGTCAAATTCATACACATCATCAAATGAAGACATTGATATACACACAGTCAACTGAAGTCAAATTCACACACATCATCAAATGAAGACATTGATATACACACAGTGACTAGGGTCAAATTCATACACATCATCAAATGAAGACATTGATATAGAAACAGTCAACTGAGGTCAAATTGATTCACCATCAAATTTACAGTACACACACCATCAAATAGAGACATAGATGCACAAGCAGTTATTCGAGGTGAAATTCAAATGGAGACATTGATATACATATCAAATTGATACACCATGAAATGGAGACTGATACACCACAGTGGACTGCTCAAGGTCAAAATGATACACACATCATCAAATGAAGATCTTAATCAGTGGCGGATTCCATTTGGGGGAATAAAATTAATGTTTAAAAAGTTTCAAATTAGTGTTCCTGACAAAGTCTTTGACTTGTCTCCAAGTTCTGCCAGAATTTCTTAAACACTCTTCACAGTCTTTTTTTCTGGGAAGAGTCCTACGGGTTAAAAATTGTCTCATTTGCCTCTTCACCGCTGCCTTTTCAACTGCAGTCCAGGATTTCCTTGCACTGGCTCTTCTAAAACCTGGAAATAATACAAAAAATTCATGTATCACAAATACAGTAGATGAAGACATGTAAACCAGTTTTGATTTAAAGTGAAATGTTTGGGGTACTTGGTGGAAAAAAACCATTTTTATATACTTGTGCAATGTAAACAAAGCTGTAAAGATTTAGGAAAATGTACTGTTAAGGTTCTCAGATTTATCAATTTTAAACACTATATCAACATTTTCTTTATATCTGGTAATCTCGCAATTGCTTGCGAGATTTGTGCATTTTATTCCCAATGACTCAGAAGAGTTGGCAAAGTGCGATAACTCAAACATAATGGAAACTAGTTCTAATTGTAACGGGGACCGTTACAGATGTTCCCCAAACATTTACCCATGTAGAAAGTGGTGTCCACAGGCAGACAGACAACTTTTACCATGCAAATTAGTTAATAACCATTGAGCCAGAAAATCTTAGATTTAAATTGAAGTTTCTGAGCATAGATTAGTACAGATTCAAGATCATGAAAATCATTAGGCTAAGTGATATGTTGTGGTCACAAAAGTGAATGAAATGCACATTTATAGGGAATATCTTTAAATATGGGCCAAGGTGACTCAAGTGAGCGATGTGACCCATGGGCCTCTTGTGTTTAGATTTGATATAAATTAAAAAATTGGTAACATGGGAAAATTATTTCTTTAACTATTACTGTAACTTTCCAATATTTAGACTTTAACATGGAAGATGACCCTGATTATAAGCCTGGCGATGAGAATATCGAGTCTGTGCTGGAAGATGATCCTGATTATAAGCCTGGTGATGAGGACGTAGAGTCGGTGCTGGAAGATGACCCTGATTACAAGCCTGGAGATGAGGACATTGAGTCTGTCATGGAAGAAGATGATCCTGATTACAAGCCTTGTGTTGAGGACGTAGAGTCTGTCATGGAAGAGGATGACCCTGATTATGAGGCTGGTGATGAGGACGTAGAGTCGGTGCTGGAAGATGACCCCGATTGCAAGCCTGGCGATGAGGACATTGAGTCTGTCCTGGAAGAGGATGACCCTGATTACAAGCCTGGTGTTGAGGACGTAGAGTCTGTCATGGAAGAGGATGACCCTGATTATGAGGCTGGTGATGAGGACGTAGAGTCGGTGCAGGAAGATGACCCTGATTACAAGCCTGGCGATGAGGACATTGAATCTGTCCTGGAAGAGGATGACCCTGATTACAAGCCTGGTGTTGAGGACGTAGAGTCTGTCATGGAAGAGGATGACCCTGATTATGAGCCTAGTGATGAGGACGTAGAGTCGGTGCAGGAAAATGACCCTGATTACAAGCCTGGCGATGAGGACATTGAGTCTGTCCTGGAAGAGGATGACCCTGATTACAAGCCTGGCGATGAGGACATCGAGTCTGTGCTGGAAGATGATCCTGATTACAAGCCTGGCGATGTAGACATAGAATCTGTGCTGGAAGAGGATGATCCTGATTATAAACCTGGTGATGAGGACATCGAGTCGGTGCTGGAAGAAGATGATCCTGATTACAAGCCTGGCGATGAGGACATCGAGTCTGTCATGGAAGAGGATGACCCTGATTATAAGCCTGGCGATGAGGACGCCGAGTCAGTGCTGGAAGAAGATGATCCTGATTACAAGCCTGGTGTTGAGGACGTAGAGTCTGTCCTGGAAGAGGATGACCCTGATTATAAGCCTGGTGATGAGGAAGCAGAGTCCGATGATATTGAGGAGGACAATGCAGAACAAGGAATAATAAGTGACAGTGAACCTGAAGAAGAATTTTCTGTTGTACATTCACTACCTCAGTTAAGAGGTGTTTCTATACAACAGTCGAATGGGGAGAAAAGACAACTCATAGTTCAAAGTTGCCTCTTCTGTGACCAGCTCGGCACCAAAATGTCACGTCATATGGAGAGAAAACATTCGAATGAAACCGAAGTTGCTAAAATTCTCATTTTGCCAAAAGGATCGAAAGAAAGAAGAAACGCTTGGATATCATTAATAAGTAAGGGCAACTACAATCATAATTGTAAAGTACTCGAAAAGGGTACAGGGACTATCATACCCAAGTACAGACCAAGAAGAAATGAAAAAAAAAAAAAAAAAAAAAAAAGAGAAGTACCTTCCCTGTGCACATTGTTTGGTTTTTTTTGTAGCTACAGACTTATGGAAGCACCAAAAGTCATGTCCAGCGAACAAATCACAACATAAATTGAAGTACCCCGTGAGTGAAGGAGGTTTGTTGCTACCTTGTGATCCAGAATTCTCCAAAGAGCTGCATAAAATAATTTCCAAAATGAGGGATGATGAAATTACATTTACAGCCAAGAATGATAAAATGATTCTGCAGTTTGGAAAACGTTTATGTCAGAAACTTGGCCACCATGATCACAACCACAACTACATAGCCCAAAGAATGAGGGAACTCGCTAGGCTAATGATAGCAATACAAAAAGTAAAACCCGATATTCAAGAATTGGAGGACATCATCAATCCCTACAACTGGAACACGTTTTTAAGAGCTGTAAAGAATGTTGCGGGATATGACCAGAACAAGCATGGCTATCAAGTACCTTCTCTACCCCTCAAGTTGGGACACAGCCTTGCTAAATGTGCAAAGATAGTGAGAAACATGGCCACTATAGAAAATGACAGTGAGAAAAAGCAGAAAGCAGATGGATTTCTCAATCTGTATATTGATGAATGGGGTGAAAGAATAACCTCACATGCACTTGAAACACTTCAGGTTGCAAAGTTCAACAAGCCCAAACTTGTTCCTACTGTTCAGGAGGTTACAACTTTCCACAAATTTCTAGATACAAACTTGGCTTCAATTTTGAAGGGAAAGAACGTTAAAGATTATCGAGAATTAGCAGAAATTTGTCTTGTCCAAATAGTTCTCTTTAATCGGAAGAGGAGTGGAGAAGTAGAAAGAATCAAAGTTGCTCAAATTAAATAGATGTATCAGTCATCAGAAATCGATGATGAAATAAAAAAATCTCTATCAAAATTTGAAGTTGCACTTCTCCAAACCCATAAAAGAATTGAGACAAGAGGAAAAAGGGGGAGAAAAGTTCCAGTTCTTTTCACGAACCAGATGATTACTGCAATAGAAACATTAATGGAAATGAGGGATGCTGTTGGAATCGAGTCGGATTACTTGTTCATGCACAAATGCTGCCTCCTGCCATTAAGAGGCCATGACTGTGTGAGAAAGCTAGCAAACCAGTGCAAGCCAGATTTGTTTAACATTTTAATGCGGTCCACAAATTTAAGAAACCAGCTGGCCACTATGTCGCAAATTCTGAACCTGTCATTAAGGGATCAAGATATGTTAGTCCGGCCACTGTCTATGGTCATTGGACCAAAATACGCATTGTATTCAAGTGGAATATTGTTAAAGTTGGGTAAAAATAATTAGCAAGTTGCCCAGGTGTAATGTGTATGTGACTCTTTGTGAGGCCAATGTTTTCATCTTTTTTGGAATCGTACTTTAAAAAAGACAAAATTTATTTTTACTGCATCTTCACAAGGATTCGTTACCTCAGAAATGATCTGATAACCCTTACATCATGGGTTCGAAACTAATTTTGGGCGAATTTGTTGCACTGGTTTAGGTTTCAGTTTAAAGTTTGAAACTAGTTTTTAAACTGGTTTATAGTTTTAATCTGGTTTACATATGTGAAACAAATGAACAGTTTGTGAATAAAGATTTTATTGAGGAAGGAGGAGAGTATGAAATCAACAGTTTATCATCATAGTATGTACGTTTTTTATTATAAAGTAGGTGGAGAATTTACTGAGAAAAAGGGGACAGGAATCGCCATGTGCCGGGTCTAAAATGCAAACTCTGAAGCTAAATGCAATTAAAAAATAGCCTAATATAGCTTATGAGCCATATCTGTTCTTGTTTATGTAGCATAGCGTCCGAGTATCTTGTCAGCACGTCTGATTACACGGATAGTAGCAGATAAAAAGCGACATTAGCTAGACCTATCTGCGGCTGAAACATCAGACACAAATTACGTCAGTGCGGACTGGTTGGCTACTCGGACGCCAGTGGATTTTTGATGTCCCACACAAAAGCTTTTTCCTTGGCAGTATGTACATATTGAACTTGAAAACCCCTTCATTATTTTCAAATTGATAAAAAAAAATCAAATGTCTTCCAACAATGGTCTTCAAAATCCTGAACAAGTTCAGTTTCGAAATAACAAACACCACATCTCAGAATAACCCCTGGTCTTGTCGTCATTCCTG